>JAQZBX010086771.1:0-12953 GCA_029593785.1 Cabassous unicinctus
CAGCATCCTCCTTCCCAAGTCCTGCACGGTGGTCTTTCCCGTCACTTCCAAAGTGGACACTCATTTCATTCCCAGGCAAACTGGAGTCAGCGGAGCCCATTTTAGCCCCCGGCCCCTCCCTCTCCTCTTGCTCCTCTCTCTCTTTCTCTGTCTCACACACACACACACACACACACAATCACAATTTCTAAGGATGCCAGTCAGGACCATACATTCCCGCCCTCCCCACATTGGGACCATGATTTTTGCGGCTATTTTATTGTTTCAAACTTATTTTTTAATCATATTAATAACTCACAAGAACTTTGCTATTGTGTCTTAGTTTCTCAGCTGCTCTGACAAAAACCATGGAATGGGCTGTTAAACAATGGGAAAGTATTGTCTTTCGGTTTTGGAAACCAGAAATCCAAGATCACGGTCTCGACAGGCCAAGCACTCTCCCGGAGTCAGCTGCGTCCTGGAGCTGCAGTCCCTGGGGGTCCTGGACTTGCCCCCTGCCTCCACCACGCGCTTCTCCTGCTCAGTCCTCTGTGTCTCGGTCCAGATTTCTTCTCCTTAGAGCAGGGGGTCCTTAAGTTTTCTTGTTCCACGGATGCCTTTGCCAGTCAGGTGAAAACCACGGACCCCTTCTCAGAATGTTACGGCAGAGAGTTTTATGGCACTCAACTAGTGTCCGCTCTAATAACTACCATAATTATGAAGTATGGATGAGTGTACTTGATTTTTTGAGATATCCAACAACCGTAATGTGATATGAAATGAATACTACTGTAATTTATTGCACACATTCATAAGTGAAGGAAATGCTCGATTTCAATTAGAGGTCAGAGAAAAAAAAGATAACAGGTTGATTTTTAAAAATTCAAGCTCACGACCCCTGAACTCTTTCCATGGACCCCTTGGGGGTCCGTTCACCCCTGGTTAAGAACCTCTGCCTTAGATGACTTCAGCCGCATGTGTTTAGGTCCACCCCAATTCCATCTGGGCTCATCTAACTGAACCTTCTTGGTTCCACTGGCAACTGATTCTGGAGTGGCCTTCTGTAGCCATTTGGCAGTTTGATGTAATTATGAATTCCAAAAATCTATATTAGATTATGCTTGTAAACTGATCTGTTAATCTGGGCATGATTAGGTTATGATTAGGGCGCTGACTGGGCCATGTCAGTAGGGTGTTCAGCCCCACCCCTTGGTGGGTGGGGGAATCAAATATAAAAGGCAAGGCAAAGGACAGAGGGAGTAGTTTTGATGTTGGAGTTTTGATGTTGGAGAGAAGGCCCTGGGATAGAGACGAGCCATTCGCCTGAGAGTTCACAGCTGGCCTTGTGGAGAGAAGCAAAGCCTAGAGAGCCTCATAGTTTACAGCTGACCTTGTGGAGGAAACAGAGATGCTGAGCCCAGAGAGAGATGCAGCCCCGGGAAGAGAGGAACCCAAGAAGCCTGAACCCTGGCAAACGTTGGCAGCTGTCTTGCTCCAACATGTGGCAATGGACTTTGGTGAGGGAAGAAACTTATGCTTTATGGCCTGGTAACTGTGGACTTCTACCCCAAAATAAATACCCTTTATAAAGACCAGCCAATCTCTGGTATTTTGCATCAGCACCCCTTTGGCTGACTCATACACCTTCCTTGTTGTCATTCTGACCGTTCAAGGCATAGCCATGGGACAAGGTATTTTCTAAGTATGAGTGAAATACGGGTTCCTGAATGACCTCAGACATCCAAGAATGGAATTTTTCCCTCAGGTTATTGTAATTACAGGTCAGTATTCAACTTGGGTCAAGTGGGCTCCACTGATGGAAAAGACTCAACTCATCAGCATTGCTTCAGCAGGTAATGGCCGTGCTAGTCCTCGCCTCATACACACTGCCCATGAGCAACTCTGCACTGGCAGATCAACAGATCCAAGACCCTATGCCCCAACCACTCTGCCTCCAAAGTTCTTGCTCTAAGCTGCTCTCCTACGCTGTTCTTCCTCATCAAAACTGAATGCTTTCTATGTGCCAAACGCTTTTGGCAGTGCTTTGTGCATGTGCTTTCATTTTAGCCTCAGAACCACCTTACGAATGAGTGACATAGAATTATTCCCATCTTACACATAAGGAAATTGAGACCCAAAGAGACTAATAAACTGTCAAAGATCACTTAGCTACTGAAGTGAAGGAACAGGATTTGAACCTGTATAACCTGGATTGACGCTCAGCCCTTTAATCACTATCCAACTAACCTTTGCTAAGGAGTCAGTCTTTCCTACGCATACAGGGTCCCGAGCAGGGCCTCTAACCAAGAACACCCTCACCTCTTCTGTTCAGATCTGCCCTGGGAAACTGCATCGTCCTCCTTGCCGGTGGTCAAATCTGCCAGACAATAGGATGCCCTTATATCTTCTATATCTTTGATGAGCTTTTGCTTTTTCAAATCTCAGAGTTTTATTTGATGAAAGACAATTCTGGGCATGATTTTTGTTTTCTTTTTTTTTTTTGTTAGTGCAGTGGTAGGTTTACAAAAAATCATGCAGAAAATACAGATTTCCTATATATCCCCCCCAACCCCCATGCACACAAGCTTTCCCTATTATTAACACTTTGCTTTAGTGCGGTACCTTTGTTACAATGATGAAATAACATTAGTGTAATTATACTAAAATTATAATCCATAGTTCACATTAAGGTTTACTCTTTGTGTTGTAAAGGTCTATGTTTTTATTAAAAATTTTTATTCTGATGACATATATACAATCTAAAATTTCCCATTTTAACCACTTTCAAATATACGATACAGTAGTATTAATTGCACTCAAAGTGCTCTGCTATCATCACCACCATCTTTTAACAAAATTTTCCATGCCCTCAAACAGAAATTCCATACCAATTAAGCACTAACACCCTATTCCCTACCCCAACCCAGGCCCCTGATAACATGTATTCTAGTTTCTGACTCTAAGAATTTGCATATTTGAATTATTTTATACCAGTTAGATCATACAATACCTGTCCTTTTGTGTCTGGCTCATTTCACTCAACATGATGTCTCCAAGATTCATCCATGTTGCAGCATGTATCACAACTTCATTCCTTTTTATGGCTGAATAATATCCCATTGCATGTATATACAACATGCTAACCATTCATCCATTGATGTACAGTTGGGTTGCTTCCATCTTCTGAAAATTGTGAATAATGCCACTATGAACATCAGTGTGCTATTTGATTCCCTGCTTTTAATTCTTTTGGGTATATACCTAGAAGTGGGACTGCTGGGTCATATGGTAATTCTATACTTAACTTTCAGAGAAACGAAAAGACCATTTTCCATAGAGATTGCACCATTTTAGGTTTCCACCAACAATGATTGAATTTTCGTATTTTTCCACATCCTTTACAACATTTATTATTTTTCATTTTTTAGTAGTAACCATCTTAATGGATATGAAACAGTATTTCATGGTTTTGGTGTAGATTTTTCTAATGGCTCATGATGTTGAACATTTTTTCTTGTACTTTTTGCCCTTTTGAATGTGTTCTTTGGAGAAATGTCTATTCAAGTCATTTATCCATTTTTAAATTGGGATATTTATCTTTTTGTTGTTGAGTTGTAGGGTTTCTATATATATATTAATCCCTCATTAGACATGTGGTTTCCAAATATTTTCTCCCATTCAGTAGGCTGTCTTTTTACTTTCATGATAAAGTTGTTTAATGCACAAAAATTTTTAATTTTGATGAAGTCTCATTTTACTATTTTTTCTTTTGTTGCTCATGTTTAAAGTGTAAAGTCTAAGAAACCACTGCTTAACACAAAGTCCTGAAGATGTTTCCCTGTGTTTTCTTCTAGGGCTCTTATGTTTAGGTCTTTGATCCATTTTGAGGTACATTTGTTTTTTGCATGAAGTAGAGGTCCACCTTCATTCTTTTGCATGTGGATATCCAGTCTTCTCAGCACCATTTGCTAAAGAGACTACTCTTTCCCCCTTGAGGGTTCTTAGCACTCTTGTCAAAAATCAATTGGCTAGAGATGCGAGGGTTGATTTCTGAACTATAATTTGATTCCGTTGGTGTATGTGTCTGTCCCTGTACCAGTACCACTCTGCTTTGATGGTTGTAGCTTTGTAATAAGTTTTAAATCATGACGTGTGAGTTCTCTAACTTCATTCTTCTTTTTCAATGTGGTTTTAGCCATTTGGGGCCACTTAGGTCTTCTTTAATTTCTTTGAGCAACAGTTTATAGTTTTCTTTGCACAAGTCTCTTACATCCTTGGTTAAATTTATTCCTAGATATTTGATTCTTTTAGTTGCTGTTGTAAATGGATTTTTTCCTTGATTTCCTCTTCAGATTATTCACTCTTAGTATATAGAAACACCACTCATTTTTGCTTGTTGATCTTGTGCCCCCACCGCATTGTGGAATTTGTTTACTAGCTCCAGTAGCTTTGTTGTGGTTTTTCAGGATCTTCTATATATAGGATCATGTCATCTGCAAATAGGGAGAATAGTACTTCTTCATTTCCAATTTGGATGCCTTTTATTTCTTTTTATTCTCTTATTGCCATGGCTAGAACTTACAAAACAATGTTGAATAACAGTGATGACAGTGGACATCTTTGTCTTGTTCCTGATCTTAGAAGAAAAGATTTTAGTCTTTCACCACTGAGTATGATGTCAGCTGTGGGATTTTCATATTTGCCCTTTATCATGTTGAACAGGTTTCCTTCTATTCCTAGTTTGCTGAGCATTTTTATCCAGAAGCAGTGCTGGATTTGGTCAAATGCCTTTTCTGTATCAATTGAGATGATCATGTGTTATGTTAATGTGATATATTACATTTATTTTTTTTTTATGTTGAACCACCCTTACACACCTGAATAAATCCCACTTGCTCATGGTGTGTTATTCCTTTATTGTGCTGTTAAATTCGGTTTGCTAGTATTTTGTTAAGACTTTTTATGTCTGTATTCAGGAGGAATATTAGTCTGTAATCTTCTTTTCTTTGGTGTTTTTATCTGGCTTTGGTATTAGGGTGATGCTGGCCTCAGAGAATGCATTAGGAATATTCCTTCCCCTTCAATTTTTGGAAGATATTGAGCATGATTGATATTAATTCTTCTTTGGCTATAAGATAAAATGCACCAGTGAAGTCATCTGGTCCTGGCTTTTCTTTGTTGGGAAGTTTTTGGTTACCGATTCGAATTTTGCTTATTATTGGTGTGTTGGAATCTTGATTTCTTCTTGAGTCAGGTGGGAGGTTTCTGCGTTTCTAAGAATGTTTTTCATTTCATTTAGGTTATCTAATTTATTGGCATACAGTTGTTCATGGAACCCTCTTATAAGTCATTTTATTTCTAGCTATAGTTAACCCAATCCTAATAGCTATTGATGTGTGTATAGCCACAGTTGCTAATGTTCAGGGATAATCATGTTGTGTACAGTGCTGGCTTGCAAATCAATATTCATGTTTTAGTAGCTGAGTGTGTAGCTAGAATAGCCTTATGACTTTAAGGGCATCATAACATTTCTTCCTGCTTCTAAATTGAACCCACAAGGATCCCAGAGCAGTTTCTTTCATAAGACGTTGGAAATGTCATCCTAGTGGCACTACATTTTCAGTCATGCTTATTTATTTAATACTTTCATTTTAACTCCTCCTGCTATTACAAAAATCAGAAAATTGCAGGAATGTGACCTAGTCACAGGTAAAATACTGATTGCAGGGAGTGGAGAATACACCAGTAGAGGCTGCAGGACTGATAACACCTGTGTGAGGCTTACGAGTGCAGCAAGGTCCCGTGGACACATGGAGTATTTCAGAGGCAATACTCTAATTCAAAATTTTACCTTTGTACACCCTGCCCAGGATCTGCCCAGCATCTGCCCAGCTCCTCTCAGCTAATGTTTGTGTTTGAGTTTTGAAACATTCTCTGTTTGAAATCCCATCTGCAAACTGCCTGATTCCTTAGAGTAAGTCCCACTGATATTTTCATTAGAGAATAGTCCTCTTGGCTCAAGCGTTCTTGTAAGATCAGATCAATATAATCACCAGAAAAACGTGTGTGAAGATTGATTACTATAGCACTTCTACTTCAACATCCCTAAAACTTCAAGAGGGCACATGACAAATACTGTTCAAGAAATGAGAGAGGCTTACTGTGCTCATGGTTTTGAGAATCAGTAAACACAATATGCACATAGAAGGAATTTGCTAAATATTTATTGAATAAATACTGAAATCTGCCAACCCTAATGTGCCACACTGCTAATTTTCATACCTATTCCTGGATACTTGATGGCAAAATCATGTTTTTGTATCCTTATACTCTCAAAATCTTGCAAAACACCTGGTGTCTGGTGGTGGCTGCTCAGTGATATTTGTGAATGAATGTGTGAATGACAGTGAGCAAATGAAGAGAACTCATAGGACTTTCTCAAGATTCTAAAAAAGGGAATTTTAAGATGAGCCATATATCCACCCAATGCCGATAATGTTGAGTTCCTCAACACTGCAGTAAAGCATATATGAGAGGAAAGTTCTTTGAGTGTTAATGCCAATTCATGTCTAGATGTTGTCTGGGGAATCAACTGCATATAATAACATGCTGCTAATTCTTAAGTGCTTTGAGAAAAGTAAGAGACAGATGTGGGGAGAATTAATGATGAAAGGAACTTTGCAGAAGTATGATTATAAGGAAGGATGCTCACTGGTCCTTGAACAGTGAGAGAATATCAAGCACATGGGGCAAACACATTTAGACCTTGTAACAATTAGCCATAACTTCAATAATGGTGAATTTCAAAACCTCCCAAAACTTGCTGGTTTAAAAACAACCATCATTTGTTCTGCTATTTCTGTGGGACAGCTGGGCAGCTCTGGTCTCTTTTCTCTCATCTGTCTTGGACAATAGGCTGACTGAGGCATGTTCTTCTCAAGCCCCAAGAAGACAAGCAAAATCACACAGTATTTCTCTAGTTCCTGGGCCTAGAACTGTTCCACACCACTGGCAAAGGCATGTTCTATCACAAAGGCCAAGCTCTAAAGGTGAGGAAATAAGCTCCATCTGTGAGTGGACCATGCAAGGGTGTAGATGGGGGTGTGGTGTGGTAGGGGATGGTGGTAGGGACTTAGGGCCTGTCATTCTGCCAACCACAAGAATCATCTCAGTGCAGAGTCAAACTGAAAGAATTAATTCTAGTTCTCACTGGATTCTCTTGTCCTGGGTGGAACTGGCTGTGCTTGCTGTCTTCTCTGGTTTGCTCTCATTTTTGATGATCCCATGAATCATCCCTTTATCAGCACCCAGGAGAAGGAATACACCCTGTGTTCACTGGCCCAACAGGTATTTCCCACTTTACCTGTCTGGATGTCTCGGAGGTGAAGCATATAGCAGAGCAAAGCTCCTATATTCTGATGTAGGTTGTACTGGTATGTGTTCTCGTCCAGAATTGTTCACCAGGCCGGTATTTTTTCCTTAAGGCTATGCTCAAATCCACACCATTTTGGGCCATTTTAGTCTCTCCTTTCTGAAACTTCTGGAATTTGCGTATCATGACTGCGTACATACAACATACACCAACTCTGTACTTCAAGCTAAACTCAGAGATGTAATGACAGAGAAAGCTCTTTCTGTTCTTCTCTTTGAGTGTTTTATTATATAATCCTGTTTCTCCCATGGCCACAGAATCAGCATATTGAGCCCAAGGACCTTCAGGTAGGAAATTTAATTGGCTGACGAGTTCTGGCTGATTTCAATGTGGCTTACTGCTTATTGGGACAGGGTGATATAGTTCTAGGTCAGCTTGGTATTAGTAGAATGTCTTATTTTTAAGGGACCCATCCAAAAATTTTATATTAAATCCAATCAACATTTGCTAAACATGACACTCTGCTGACAATATAAACAATAAAGGAGTGATGAAACACATTCTGCCCTCAAGAAACCTGTGACAGAGAAGTATGAGCACAACAGGCTGAAAATAAGCCATTATCAACAGGATGCAAAGTCCCAGATAGGACGTATGCCCTATTTAGTGGATAACATTTTTTAAACCATTTTTTTAAAGTATAATGTATGTATAAAAAAAGTGCACACGTGTACAGCCTTCTGAATTTTCTCAAAGATGTCAGAGCCTGTTAGTGACAATTCACAAGCCATCAGATCACTATTATGCTCTCCCCCATTGCAGTCAAAAGGCAGCTTTCTCATGCTGATTGGGCTCCTTTGCAGAAAAGACTAACTGGCCAACAGAGAGTTGACCTTCCCAGCCCTGGTCAGAGCCTGGGTACCGTAGAGGGCATGATGCAAGCAGTCTAGAAAGCCCACAGAAGGAGTGGCTCTAAGGTCTAAGGGGAGGGCCAGAAGCAGCAAGGGAAGGAGAAGCCTGGAGCCAGAGAACCTGAGGAGAGGAACTCCTGACGAGGAGGAAGCCAGTGCTGTGAACCATGAACTCATGTGAACCATGTGAACTCATGGTTGCATGAGTGGAAAGACAAGCTGGAAGCAGATGGTAGCCCGTCCCATGCACTCATGTCATTGCTCTCCGGGTATTTTAACATTAAGTCACATAATCCTTATGGCTTTGGTTAACTCACCAGTAAAATGAACAGCTTGGACCAGGTGATAGCTTCATCCTTTCCGTTGTTTGAATTCTACCCAACAGATGGCCTCCTTTTCCTTAGACTAAAAAAAATTCTATTTGTGTTTTCTTTAATAGAATTTTAATTTAGATGTTAATAGGGTTCAATATATATAAAAAGGAATAGAATGAAAATTTTTACTCCAGCCCTTATTGCTAATCTGTCCTAGTCTTAATTTCTTATTAAGAAATCCTTAATTTATTCTTATATTCTTCCATGTGCATTATGAAAACGAAAGCAAACATGAATGTACGTTCTTAACTCCCAATCTTTGTTAACACAAAACATTGTGTCGTATATGCTGCTTTGCTTTATAAATTTTTTTTTTTTTGCAACTAATATACCTGGGAGAACTCTTCATATCAGTACTTAACTTCCTTACTGAGCAATATCTGGGTTGTTTCCAGATTTTTAAGCAATGCTATAACGATGACCTTGTTCGCTTGTCATTTTGCATGTGTAAAATTATTTCTGTGGAGAAAATTTCCTCGTGTCATATTGCTGCATCAACAGGTGTATGCACAATGAACTTTTATATCTATATTGTAAAATTGCCCTCCAAATATTATTATTATTATTTGTTAGTTCCTGTTTTCCCACAGCATCAACACAGAGCATGTTAAATGCTGTTAGATTATTGCCACTTTGACCCATGAAAAATGATACCTCACTATAGCTTTATTTTGCATTTCTCTAATATTTTTAGGAGCCACTCCTTTGTCTTTTTCTGTAAAGTGTGTGCCAATATGCTTTGCCTATTTTCCCACTGGGTAAAACAGTCCTTTTGCTATCAATTTCCAGGTGATCTTCATATATGAAAAGAGCATTAGTCCTTTTTGCAATTACGCCTTATGCATATTTTTCCCCAGGCATAAACATTATATGGACTCACTCCAGTCACAATGAGTTTGTATTAAAAGGACAAATCACAGGTGCGGACAGCCTGTGTCCTGCTGCACCTCGCCTGCCCAGCCACTTGTTTCTAGCTTTACCTGCATCGCCCTAGGAGGTCTGTTGGCAGATTTTCTCCTCTCCAGGAAATTCTCAGGCTCTTCATCATAAGAAAACTCTCTACTGCCATAGGTAAGGAACGGCAGGTAACAGGGCTGGGTGTGCGCTGCCAGAATAACTCCTGCAAGGGACCCAAAGCTGGTCAACATTGTGAACTTAGATTTTCCAGGAAAAACGAAAGTGCCAGGTGGCTTTGAACATCACGGTGCCACAATACAGCCCACATGTGGGACACTCACCCAAATCGCTCTCTGCTGAGGGCTGCAGGAATTACACAGGGTTGGAGCATTGAAAGGACTCACGAGACTCCACAGGATATGCTCATGGTAAGGCTTAAATAAAAGTAAATGGTGTGCTGTAGAGGGAGAGAGGAAACACAGGTAAGCACCGGAGATGACTGGCATTTCAGGAGCAGCTTCCAGGAACCTTCCCCACTCACAGAGGACACCCTTCTCCTTCAAATGGGGAACCACCAAGATACGTGGGAGATACCTTGGACTCGGGGAGCCACCGTCTCCTCCACTGAGGGGTCTTTTACACCCAAAACAAGGCTGCAAACCAGGCTCAATAGCAGAAACCAAGAGAAGACCTAAGCCATGTGCAAATCCACTAATCTGTACATCTTCTATGAATAATGTGACAAGCTGCCCCGTGGAGGTGACAGACCCTAGTCCAGGATTCTGTGGACTAGGGTCCCTGCTTCGTCCACTTCATTCAGGTCTGGCCAAGGGTCACGAGTCCAGGTCTCCCCAGGGAAGAGCGCAGAGTTGCAACAGAGCAGCCGAGAGGAACCCTTTCCTTACAAAGGAATGTTCTCTGTGCCCTGGTGTGCCAGCTTTCTCAAGGGAATAGTGCAGAGCTCACAGTCTCGCCGGAGCCATCTCGCCCACCGTTGCTGGGGTCTTCCTTGGGCTGGTGAGCTCATAAGTTCTGATAGAAACATTCGTAAGGAAGACCCCACCGAGCATGTGCAGGACCAGTAGAGGTCACCCCGTGGAGGTCGCACTAAGGGCGTCCCTGTTCCTTCCTCCACGTGGCTCGATGCAAAGCTGAACAATCCCGAGCCCCCAGGGCTTCTCGCCCCAGTCTGGGCTCCGCTCCTGCAGAGAAATCACCACATGCCTGGCTGGGAAGCCAGGGAGCTTGCTCAGGGTTAGATGTTTTTTAAGTTTACCACGTGAGAGTCTCACGCTAATCATCAAATTTTCTAGCAAGAATCAAGGCATTTCTCTGAAAGGATAGCGGGGCCGATCAATCTGGTTTGCTTGGGAATGAGGATTTCCCTGGGCGCTGACACCTTGGAAGTTCCCAGCAAACCAGCATGAGTTGGTCTCTCCACAAATATTTACTGAGTGAGTGAGATGTTGCGTGAGGAGCAGAGTGAAGGAGCCACCTGCACCTCACCTTTCTGCTCATGAATTGTTAGCCTAGAAGCTCCCTGACCAGTACTGCTTCCGTGGTGTTTGTGCATAATAGAGCCTTCCAACCTAGAAGGTGTATTTAAAGTCATGGGAATAAACAAATACACCCGACGACGCGAGCACCTCCTAAGAATCTTATTCATACCGAATTTACATTAAAAAAGATGTTTATGACACTCACATGAATCTCCTTCTCTAAGTTTCCTGTGGCTTTCTACCCGTCAGGAAAATAAATGGAAAAAAATAAAAACAGAGTATTCTTTATGGCATAAAATCCCTTCTCTTTTTTGAAGTTTCCATCCCCTTCCAGTTCTGACTAACACATTTCCAGGAAACAGTTGTTTGAAATGGAAGTTCTCAAGCTGATCTTGTGTCCCTTGTCATTCACTGGTTCACCCCCTGCTTGTAGGAGAAACATGTGTTAAGCAGTAGCATTTACCAAGCACCAGCAAGTCCATGAAACAAAGAAAAGCTCCTGCCTCAGTGAAAACCAATGAACTAAGTAAGATATGTGGTAGATTAGATGGTGGGAAGTGCTAAGAGAAGAATAAAACGGGAAGGAAGAATGGGGCACATAAGACAGGGGTGAAATTCCCCTTCCAAATAGGGTGGTCATGGACAGCTCACTGGAAAAGAACATTCCAGCAAGGACTGAAGGAAATGAGGGAGTGATCCCAGTGGCTAGCTGGGCAGAGCATTCCAGCCCAGGAAACAGGGAGTGCGGAAGCCTCAAGGGATAAAGGTGCCTGGTAGATCCCAGGAAAGAATAAAGAGCCCACAGGCTGGAGCAGAGTTGGGGAAGAGGGCAGGAGGCCTGGAGAAGGTGTCCTAGTTTTCCAGGCTGTGAACACACACCACACAGGGTTGGGTAAAGCACAGGAATTTATTGGCTCCTGGTTTCAGAGGCTGGGAGGCTGCTTCCTGCTGGGATTTGGGGCCCTGTGGCCAGCAATCCTTGTGTCCCTCGGCTTCTCTGTCACTTGGCCTTGGCCTCTTCGTTCCCTTCTGGGTTCCACTGATTCCTGGATTCCTGCTCTTCCCACGTTCTGTTCTTTACAAGGCCTCCAGGAACAGGATTAGATCCCATTCCCATTCCGTTAGCCGCAGCTTCAGTAACAGTAACACCTTCCAGAGGTCCTGTTTACGGGGTTCACAGCCGCAGCACTGAGACGAAGAGCATGTTTGCTGGTTTTCTGGGGACATAATTCACTTTCCACAGAGAGTCACTGTGGATCAGGAGGGACAAGAACTGAGTGACGGCGAATGGCTGGTAGATTCCAGCGCTCAGCTGGGATGGAGAAAACCGTCTTGCTCTGGGCTGCCCCTGGCGCCTCAGCATGGCCTTCGACCTCTTCTTTGGCCAAGGGGATGTCCAGGCCTGGGCTGCAGGGCAGACAGCCACCCACTCGGAGCAGATCCACTGATGCGATGTTTTCCTTCGCGCCTCCTTGACTGGTTATCCGCTCAGTTTGGGTCGTGTTTGCGTCCGGGTACTCCTCAGGGAGCTTGGCTATGTGATACCGAGGATTCTGCCTTGAGAGTATAGGAATTTCTCTAAAAAGGCTATTTATTTAGCTGGGAGCTTCTGAAGACCTATGTGTGTTTGAATTTCTTTGTGTTTCCCAACAATTTCCACTGTTATCCTGGTAAAAATCATCAGGGGCTGGATGATAGTTTATCATTAAAGCAAAACAGCCAGCTGGAACCACGGGAGTGGGATCTCAGATCATAAGGGGCGTTGTGTCCAAGCCCATAAAATGAGTTCTGAGAGCTGTCATTAAAAAAGCCTGAAACAGAAACCACAGTGTGCACAACTCCAAGTCCTGGACCAGGAGGCCAAAGCCAGGAAACAGCCGTCACTTCGAGTGAGGAGGACTGTGCCGAGGCGCGGCGTGGG
>JAQZBX010086772.1:0-12943 GCA_029593785.1 Cabassous unicinctus
AGTTTCATCAGAGTGGTGGCTTTAGAAGTATGAATGGAAGGGGTTGAAAGCTGACAGTGAGGACATGGGGAAAGTGACAGGGAATATAACTGGGCCAAGGAGGCTGTAAGAACTTACTATAGGGGGACCTGGTCTAGTCAGGGAAGTCCAGAAGGTGTTCCCGAGGAAGTGAGGGTCTGAGATCTTACTTTAGATGTGAAAGATAAGGAGGAATTAACTATGTGAAGAATTGGGGAAGGAGAAGGGTATTTCAAGAAGAGGGAACAGCATGTGAGAAGGCACAGAGATAGGCACAGCATGGCCCATGTGAAGAAGGGAAAGAAGGACAGAGTATATGGAGGGGAGTATGAGGGGAGCCTGAGGCACTCAGGAATTTGAGCTTTGATGACATGCTAACCTTATTCATCACCAATGCAATGAGGTGTTGCTGAAAGGTTTTCAGAGAGAGGGTGTCATCTGATTTGTAGTTTAAAGTATGATTGTGGATAGTATATAAAGAGAAGACAGGAGATGGGTGAGTAAGGGTAGAGAGAGACACATTAGAATGTTTTCCAGTGGTCCACGTGAGAAATGATGACAGTTTATTCTAAGCATTTGGGTCAGTGAAGGAATTATGTCTCAGTAACCCTCCATAGAACAAAGATGCAGGTTCAACAGTAGCAGTAAAAGGGTTTTATCTTTGGAAATGAGCATGGTCTTTGCATTTGACATCCTCTCATGTTAATTTTTTCTGTTGACTAATTGTTCTTTAGAGAAATTGTACTCATTCACTATTAGGTTTGGCATGTTAAATTAATCAGATCTCTTAAAAGGCTTCCATCTTATAAAAGCATCAGACAGTTCAAAATTTCATCCACATTTATCAACATTGTCTTTGACATGATATGCAAAGACATAGCTTCATTCATTCCTACCCATTTTACAGTATACTTTTTGAGGCATGGGAACACTTAGTGGGCTACAAATACCCCTTATTTCCCCCTTTTTCAAGATGAACTGATGGCCTTAAACTTGACTCTATTATCAATCTAATATTGATCAATAGGAGCCTTAAAATATGCTGTTTTAAAAATTGCAACACACATAGATAACTTCCCAATTCCTTAAATTTCTTATCACTTCACTTATGATTTTGATATTTCTCTTAAAAACTATTTTCTCTTCTCTATAATGAGATATCATATCTATAACACATTGCCTATTACACTGCCATTTTCCTTTAATGGAACTCAATTTAAAGTATCCATTTTGGGCTTGAAACAAAATGAGATTCTTGTGCTGAGTTGTTGGCATTAACAATCCTTGTTGTGTTGGTTCTAGCACTTCAAAACCCTAGGTAATATACATAATGGGTCTTCTTCTCACATCTCACTTATGTTGCCACATTCCTGACTGATGCTAAATCAATCCTCCCCAAATATAACCTTTAAGCTAGCTTTTTTATTAAGCTCTTCCCTTACCTATTAATGCCTCACTTAGACATAATTTATTATTATCTGTACCTAAAGGTATGGTTCTTGTTTTAGATGTTAATACCTTAAAATATCTTTTGCAAAACTTTTAGATAGACTGAACTTTTAAGGTGACCTTTTCAGTCTTCCACTAGGATCTGAATAGGGCTCTGCCTGCAATTTGCAAGGTGTTAACCTAAACCAACACCCTGTTGGTCTTAAGAATGCTGAAAAAGTGTTTCATTTGCCTTGAGCAGGACTGCATTTTCAAAAGCCTCTTGACCTGCCGTTCTCTGCCCTTGTCTCACATCCATCTGATGGCTGTTCTCCTGGTTCCTGTCTGTTTTAACAGAAAGATTATAATCTTTCTTCTCACCCTCTCTCTATTCCCTTTCACCATATCTCTATTGGTCCATGTTTTCTATTTTCATCCACTTGCACATTGACCATGCTTTACAGGTGTTAGGCATCAATCATTCATTCCATTGTTCATTGGTACTGAGTTAGCCAACAAACACTCATGCACCCTCACCATATGGGATGCAGACACCAGTTGATCAGAATCCATCTTCTCAAGGAACATACATGAAGGAAGGACATGTTTAAGCCTGGACTTCAAAGGAGTATTAGAGCCTTGCTGAGATGAAATCTGCCCACTTTAAAGGACTAATACAAGAAAAGTGTTACATAAGGATGTTCTTTGGACCTTTCCATGGTACCTACAAGGGATTTTTTACAGCATTAAATGCTTTAACAGGAGTCTGGCATTATGCAGGCCTATTATAGTCATTGATCTCCAATCAGAGGAGGGAAAATATATTATACCTGCTTAGTTCATGAGAAAATCAAAACAGAAAATTTAGGATTTGTCCAGGATTTTCTAATTAATAAGTTACAAAGCTGTTTTATTTTAAACTTTTTATTGTAAACATTTTCAAACATGCACAAAATTACCACCTATTGTCCATTTTCATCTTGCCATTCTTGTTTCATCCATCCATTACTGCCATGTTCTTTATATTTGATAGAGAAGTATTTTAAATAAATCAAAGATAACATATCATTTCACCAGTGTACATTTCAGTAAGTATCTGTAATGGATATGAACCTTTATAAAAACATAAGAACAATATTGTTATAACAACCAACCAATTTAACCATTTTCATTAATAATTGCTTAATATTATCTATTACTCAGCCATGATCACTTTCTCCTGATTGTCTCAAAAATATCTTTAGAGTTTATTTTTTAAACAATAAAGATCTGAAATAGCCCCCTAAACTGCATTTGGTTAATATATCTATTAAGACTCAATTTCCTCTTGCTCCCCCCTTTTTTTATACCAACTACTTGTTGGAAAAATCTCGTTTATTCTGTAGAATTTTCCTTCTGGATTGGGCTTGGTTGCTTCCTCTTGGTTTTGTTGAACATATTCCTCTGTCTCCCATATTTTCTGTAAACTGGCAGGTCAATCTAGAGGCATCATTAGATTCAAGTTAATGCATTTTCTTTTGGCAAAGTTTTTTCTTCATAGGCAGTGCTGTGTATTTCCTATGGCATCACATAATTTTCTTCCTTTAATTGATGCTACAGGTGATAATTGAATTCAGATGTTGTCAACCAGAGTTCTACTTTATAAAAATCCCTGTCAAACTTTCACTAATGGTTTTTGAAGACATCTGTATTAGTTTGCTAAAGCTGCAGATGCAAAAACTCAGAAATTGATTGGCTTTTATACTGGAGATTTATTGAGGAAAAATCTTATAGTTCTAAGACTGTGAAAATGTACAAATCAAGGCATCATCAGAGATGCTTTCTCACCAAAGGTCAGCTGCTAGCAGATCCTGGAGTCCTGCCATGTGGCAAGGCAAGATGGTGGGTCTGCCAATCTCTTTCTACTTTCTCCAGGAGCTCAGCTGTGGGCAATCAGGCATCTCTCCCTGTGACCTCCTCTCCTTGAGCCTCTTGAGGCTTCTCTGTCTTTCTGCAGCTGTAGGTGAATGTGGCACCCTCTCTCTCACATGGCAGGATCAGAATGGTAGAGCTCCTTTCTCTCTGCTGTCTCCTCTCTCTGTGTGTTCTAATTTTATAGAAAACCCACCCAGAAGGCACAGACGCAACCTGCGTCAAGCCTCACTAATTTAGTCCAATTGAAAGCCCTAAAGTGATCCAAACATATGACCTCATCAAAAGTCCCTTAACTGAATTTAATGCTATCAAAGGACCCAGCACCTACAGGAATGGATGAGTTAAAAAACATAATCTCTCCTGGGTTTCACAAAATCTTGCCACCCATCCATGACCACTGACCAGATCTCGTACTTCATCAGGGGCTGCAAATGGTGATTTCTGTAATTCTATCATTCCTGCTACATTCATTAGTTGGAATTCTTCTAAAATAAAAAAAAATCCCTCATCAATTATTTGGTTACTTTGGAATACATTTCCTTTGCAAAAGGCAGGATAAATGCTAGATTTTTACCCTTTATTCATCAAATTTTAGAATCATGAGTTGGTGCAGTGAACACAGAGCTAGAAGCCAGAGTGATGCAAATCTAAACCCTTTTAATTTCCACTCAACTGAAGAGTTTAACAATTCTAAGAATAAAAACTGTCTAAAACGCTAGTTCTTTTTGGTAGGCAAGAGGTTAAAAAGTCAGACTCTCTGAGATGTCCCCAGGCTGCTGTTTGAGAGGAAAGTCCAGGGTCACCAGTTGTCACCTGCTAGCAGGTAGTGTCAGGTTGATAACCAACCAGATTCAGCAGTTACTTTTAATTAACGGCCCAGTGTCTAAGAAGTATCCATTCATTCCCTTGTCCCTTTCTCCTGTGCCCCCCAGGGCTGTAAGAATGGCAGATATCACTCTTGATACAATATTCTCTTTCTAACCCACATTCTGAGCAGTCCAGCACCTTTAAAAGAAGAGGGGAATTATGTGAGTAAACACATATTTCCTTTCCAGCCCCAAAGGGGTTGCCTTTGTCAGCATCAGCAGAAAATCTTAGATTGGAAGTGACACAAAGTTTCTCCTGAGCTCAGCCCAGCTCAGCAGCTAGAACCGAACAGGCTATGTGAGTAAACACATATTTCCTTTCCAGCCCCAAAGGGGTTGCCTTTGTCAGCATCAGCAGAAAATCTTAGATTGGAAGTGACACAAAGTTTCTCCTGAGCTCAGCCCAGCTCAGCAGCTAGAACCGAACAGGCTTCTGTGTGCCCAGGTGAATACCTGGAAATAATTTTTTTCTTTGCTTTCATAATGAAAATTATTTTTAAAAATCCTCCAGGAGGTTCCTGTATGATAGTGGGAGGCTTGGTTAACTGCTCTTGTCAAACCTGGTTCTACTCTGGGCTGGGGGAGATGTGAAGAGGTTGTCTCCAGCCACCACTGCCCTTCAGAAGGTTGGTTCTTTCTCCAGACACATGGTTTTTTTCCTATATTCACAGTGTTCTTTTTGACAGTTTGATTTTGCTAATCCAAGAAAAGATAGTTTTTTAATCCATTCCTGTGGGTATGGGGCCCTTTGATTGCATTAAATTCAGTTAAGGGGGTTTTGATTAGATCATTTGATTAGATCACTTTTGATTGGACTACATCAGTAAGGCATGACTTTGGTTGGATCTCTGCCCTCTTGCTGGGTCTTATATAAATTGAGAACACACAGAGAGAAAGGCACACACAGAAAAGGGAGCTCTGCCATTTTGAACTGGCCATATGAAGGAGAGAACTCCAGATTTGCCTACAGCTGCAGAAAGATAAGCCCTGAGAGGCTCAAGAAGACAAGGCCCAGGAGGAGATGCCTGATTTTCCAGTTGAGCTCAAGCAGAAAGTAGAGATAGATTGGCTGACCTGCCATCTTGCCTCACTATGTGGCAGGACACCAGGATCACCAGTAACTGATTTTGGTGAGAAAGCATTCTTTGGTGGTACTTGGATTTGGACATTTCACAGCCTTGGAACTGTCAGCTTTTCCCCTAATAAAACTCCAATTATAAATGCCCACCCATTTCTGGTGCTTTGCATCAGCAGCCTTTTGGCAAATTAAGACATTCTTACTAATCCTACATGGGAGGATCAAGTCTCCACCTTTAGTCTTCTTAAAGTGATGGCAATGGATGAGAGAGAGACTTAGAATTTTGATACCTTGATCCCTCCTCCACTCTTCACCTCTCCCAGGATCCTTAAAGGGAAGAGAAGGTCTTGCACACAAAGTGCTTTGGATGTGGGAGAGAAGTGTCTCAGCATAGATGGCCATCAAAAATATGGACAAGAGGTCAAGGGTCCCCAAGGGAGTGGAGCAGGGCAGTTGGCCCAAGAGTTAGGTGCATCCCAAGGGGGGTGGGCTCTGGCTTCCAACCTTGATCCTAAGTTAACAGCCCTTCTTCGTATCTACCCCTCAATGCTCCAACAGATGCAGCTCTTTGCAGATGAACCTAGTATGTAGTCTATGGGTGAGCCAGGGTCTGGAGTGGCATGCTCTCAGATTGTCCACATGCTTATATTCTGCAGGCACATGGCATGGACAGCAGGTGCAGAAAGGCCTGCCTTCTAGGTAATAAACGGTGCCACTGCGGTGTCTTAGAATCACTAAAGCATGCACTCAGCATGGCTCCAGGCTGTCAAGGGATGCTTTGCCTTCCTACTGGTAGTGGGTGGGCTGAGGAGGAGACGTTTAGAATCAGCATTATCCTGGCCAGGTTCTCAACTAAACCCAAGAATATTTGAGAAGCACTGGGCTAATGTCCTGGGTGCTATGGCACCTCAGACCAGACAAGGTGAGAGAACAGCTTCGTTGGGTTGGTACTTGTAACCACTCAGAAGTCTTGGTACAACATGAAAGCTATACAAGTGTCTGTAAGATAAAATGAAATGAAATGAGATGAGATGAGATGAGATGAGATGAGATGAGATGAGATGAGATGACTGAATCAAAGGTATCATAAGTAGAAGTAGGCAGGACTTCAAGTGAACCTTAGAGATGGAGAAGATATTAGATGGGTAGGATGGTGTGCTGGTTTTGAGTCTTTTGCAGATCCCAGAAAATGCAGTTCTTAAAGAAAACCCATTCCTGTGCCTGTAAACCCATTGTAGATGGGACTTTTTTATTAGATTGCTTCAGTTTAAAGACTTTGGATTAGATTGTAGGACCCAGGGTATATCTTAATCATCTTACTGGAGTTCTTTATAAACAGAGAACTAAAAAGCTGCAGAAACACACACAAAAAAGCTGCAGAGACAGAGAAACCCTGAGAGGCTGGAATCAGTGGAGCACAGAGGCATAGAAAGAGGCCCCTAAGAGGCTGAAAGAGATAAGGTCCAGAGGAGAGGAGAGAGATGAACCATATGCCTGATCACCCACAGCTGAGCTCAGGGAGAAAGTGAGCCTGGAGGAGGAGGCAGAGACTGGCAGAGCCACCATTGTGTCTTGCCAGGAGTCTAGGATCACCAGTAGCCAAGCTTTGGTGGGACAGCATCTCTGATGATGCCTTAATGTGGACATTTTCACAGCCTTAGAACTGTAAGCATTTAACCTAATAAACTACCATTGTAAAAGCCAACCCATTTCTGGTATATCACTCCCAGCACTTTTAGCAAACTAAAACAGATGGGATGGAATTCAACTGATTAAGGCAATATGAGTAAAAGTTACAGCATGGGCATAATCAAGGCTCTTCTTGGAGCAGGAAGGGGACTAAAGGCTAAAGCAGAGGAAGATATTCTTCAATAGTGAGAAGGAAGGTGGACTAAAGTTGATAGAGAAACAATCAAAATAAGGGCACATGATATATACATACACTTACACATATATGTATATATGTATACATATATACACATAATATACATATATATTATGTACATACAGATATTTATATTCACTTACTTTGGATAACATGCTTTAAAACTTCTGATGGCTGTTAAATGTGGAAATACTCTCATAATTTGCCATATATTTTGGTAAATGTCCAGCTACTTCTATTGATATCATCTTCTCCCTTCCCTTACCACAAAGGTCATGGGCTTCTGTCATCAACAGGTGACACAGAGAAGACAAGCCTGGGAGTGGCTTGCAGAACCATTATTAGTGTCTGGGACCAGGACATGTGTTGTTTCAAGTCACAAATAGCTTGGTGGATAAAGGGCATCCAGAATATGCTCCAGGAACACTGAGCACCAAGCTTAAGGGATCACCCCCAGCTCCATCTCCAGCTCCTATAGGCATTGGGTCTAAGGACCTGTTTCCTTGGTCAGTACTAGTGCAGCAGCCAGGGGAGGGAGGGGTGGAAAAGGAACCTGTAGTTGCAAACACCAGTATGCAGGTAAGTAGGTTGGGGAAGGTTGGGACTGAGCTGCTTGTGGATCTACCTGTTGGAGAATAAGGCTGTGCTCATATTTTGGTTGCTTTGAAATATGACAGTGGACTCCATTGGTGCTCTGTACACATTCTCTAATCTTTTTCATTGTTCATTTGCAATTCTCCCCCAAATTTGGTGGGCTTTTCCCTTATTTGGAGGACAGTATCCATGCCCCTGAAGTGGTTACTGCAAAAAGCCAGAGTGCTTGAGATTCTACCTCCTCTTAGGGCAGCCCTTAGCCTGTGACCAGCAGTGGAGTGGGTTATGGAGACTGCTCTGAGCATCACTTACACTCCAGATTTCCCCTCTGGGGCCATGACTTTCTGCAGGATGCTAGGAGAAATTGCATTCTTACTTGGCATTTTCCCCTTTCCTGTCCAACTTCCCTCTCTTCCTCATGGTTTCTCCTTAATGAAATCACTTGCTTATCAGGATCTACTTGTGGGGAAATCCACTTAAGACAAACAATATTTATGTTGTTTCTATACATTACAGATTTCTATATTCAACTATGTTAAAAACTCATGAATAGACATGTTCATGGAAGAAGGAACCTAGGGTTTGGGGACAGATGAATCTTGCTTAAATGCTAATTCAACCTTGGCTACTGAGGGCCTCAGGCCAGGTACAGACCTCCTCTGGTTGGTTGTCCCATAATGTGTGAATGTCAATACTGATGATACAATGGGAGAATTCTGAATGCAGTGGGATCAAGTATTTAAAGTACTTTCACTCAAGTCTACCACTTAGGATAATCCTAAACAGAATAAGATTTGAGAAATTTTCATCTCACAACAGTCAGGAAGAGATCACATTTAAAACATAAGTAATTTTCACTGTGTTCTGCTTTACATAGATTTCCGTCATATTAAGAAAGCAAAATATCCTTACAGCCTCAGCTTTTATAGAGCCATTCAATGTCCACCTGGAATCCTAGATTTTTGTTGCTGATTTGTTCTCACCCTCACGAGGCACCGTAGTCTGTGGACAGAGAAATAAGTATTTCTGTTTCTTTCTTCATTTAGTATATGTCAGTTCTGCATTGATATCAGTTATTTCCCTCAAAGGGATGCATTAGGAGCTGTTTTCACAGCTCAGATAAATATTAAAGGCACATTTAGTTTCCCACAGTGAGCATGGCTGAGGAGACAAATGGGGCCATCATGAAGGATGGGTGTGAAGGTATATTAAGGGCCAGCAGTTAAAGGGACCCACATGTAAGCCTTAGAATACATGCCTTTTAGAAAACTCAGAGAATTCTGTCATCTTCCTTGGGGTTTGGTTGTGTAGATTGGTCTATGCCCTGCCTCATTTCTGTTCCTTGAGCCCCCAAATGCTTCTTTATTGACTCAAGGTCAAATGTTCTGTTCTTAGAAGTATGTAGGCTTGAGGTTTCCTGCCTTTTATATAAAGAATGGGGACCTCTTTCCCAGCAGAGGTACTGGCTTTGGGTTGGTGCCTGTCTGCCTCAAGAAGAGGCTGAGAATGCCTCGAGAATGTATGTAACAGGACTGCCTTCTGGTTTGGGATGAGAGGCTGTTGATTATCTTTTTGTATACCAAACATGTCAGGCTGCTTTTCACCTCTCTGCCTTGGCTCTATTTTCTCTGCCTGGAATTTCAACCCCTCCCCTGCTCCTTACACATATCTCCATGTAACTGGTTATTAGCAACTCAACCTCCAAGATTCAGTTCTAGCCACTTCCTCTCTAATTAGCCTTCTCTGACTTCTCTAATCAGTCTTGTACCCATCTCCTATTTCTCTCCTGGCCCCTTATATGCCTCCACTGCAGCAGCTGTAATATCTTAGTGCCAGGGACTGTGATTTCCCATGAACAAGGATCAAGGCTTATTCATTTTGGGTCCCCAAGTAGCTGGCATAAGATAAATACTCAATGAACATTGATTAGTAAATGAAGCATCATAATGCTGCAGAATATTTATTGGGACATCGTATGTGCAGGGTACTGTGTTAGGTACTAGAAAGGATATTGAGGAAATGAAAATAATACCCTACCTCCCAGAACTAGGACCCCTCCCAAAAAAAACACATCATGCCAAATTCTGCCAACCCAGACAAAAAAAGGATGTCCATCTTCTTTCTTCACTGATGTTTCCCAAACCCCTACAAGAGGGCCAGACACCTAACAGACCCTAAGAAATATTTGATGAATGAAAGAATGCATTCCACTTGCCAATAATTAAAGCTCATCCAGGGATGGATCCTGTTTTACATTATGCCATGAGAAATTTATTGCTTTGGCTTGCCAATTCAAGCATCCTCATTTAAAAGGCAAACATCCCGGGGAAAATGTGATGGCAATATTTTAAATCTTGGCCTCACCAAACAAAGCAAATTAAAATCTGGACAAATTGCTTTTCAAAGATTCTAGTTTGTTAGAAGCTTAAATGGTTCTTGGAGGCCAAGAGAAGCTGATTGATTTTGAGCTCAATCTCTTGCTCTAAGAAGTGCTACTGCTTGCAGGTTCTGCTCCATCCAGCCACCAGCAGCCACTGGAAAGATGTGTTGAGATGTAGATTGTTTTACCCTAATTTAGAGAGTTAAGTAGAAAATGTTTTCCTGCTTGAAAGTCATTTCTGTTTTTCCTGGGTTGTTATGTGCTTCATCACAAGGGTAACTTTTGTCTACTCTTTCTTTTTTTGTAACCTAGAAGGTTTAATAGAGTACACTAAACCTTTAGTAAATGACTTTAACAACAGGCTATAACATTGGAATAATTCTTAAAAGACCCATAGCAGATATCTCTGTAGGGATTTTTGATAGTAAAATGAAATAATAATGTCTTGATATATTAGGATAGTTTTGACTGTAAGAAAAGTTAGATAAAGAATTACAAAAGATATTTCCATTCCAAGAGTAGGAATCCTAATGATTAAATTTAGTGTGATTGAGAGTTATTAAGATGAGGAACAAATAGAACAAAACATAGAAACATTTAATCTATACATATGATCTTTAAATGTGCATATTTTTAGTGTTACACCATTCAGTGTTATTGAGGCATCTGTTTAGACTTATATTTTTTGGGGGAAAATTCTGTCTAGTATTTGGATTTGTAGAAAAGAGTAAGTTTCTCAGTTCAAATTAGATTACCAAGATATCTTTGTTCAATGGTAACAATTTTCTAGAAGAGTAGAAAAAGGGAAGGACTTAGGGGAAGCATCTCTGTGCAGATGACACCGAGGGGCAGGAGGGCACCTGGAACTGGCTGCGGGAGAGGCGACAGGAAGGCACAAAGTAGGATACCAGACAGACCAGAAGTCTTAAGCTCCTGAAGAAAAGAAGAGGAAGGATGTTAGTTAAGCATCTTCTTACAATTGCCTACAATATAACCTTTGTGGAATGTTTACTTGGCCTCTTCTTGGTTCTTCTCCTTGTATGTGTTTGTGGTGAGTAGGGAGGACATAATGAAAATGGAAATTATTTGTGGAGTCCATGGAGTGGCTCAGGTAGGCTGAATGGCTGGAAAAACCTGGCAGTCCTATGTAGGCATTTCCAGGTCTCCTTCCTCTACCTGCTACAGCTGCCTCTGTGTGTCCTCATGTCCCTGAGGTGTGGAGCTGCACTCATTAGGATTTCTACCCAGGAAGGCTATGCATCAACACACAATCCTGGAGACATGTCTTGTGGTTAAGCTGTCCCTGGGGGCTTTCCAGATTTAGTGATTCACCCTCCTGGAAAGTGTGACTGTATTAAGGTTGATGTCCTGGAGAGAAGGGTTATTGTGAAAATGGATTCATGAAGAGTCACTTCTACTGCCTCCACCCATCTGCATCGAAGCTGATGAGCATGCCTAGGGAGTTTTGTTTTTTAGCGTTGCTTCTCTGTGAAAGAAAGAAAGGGAGTTAAGTTCCCTGAATTGAGATTTTGATTTTTCAAAGCAGAATCAATAGACTTTCTCATTTTAGGGAAGAGAGAAGGCCCTGAGATGGGTCTAGAACTTAGTACTCAACAGGAGAGAGGATTCAACTTGTGTTCTGTCCTGCTGAGGGCAGGCAGTCCTAAGGATAAAACCTGACTTCCTCCTCCATCCATTTTTCCTGGTACAAACCATAAAGTGCTTTGAGCTACCAACCCCTCTACAGGGGTTTTCATGTATTGCTTGATTCAAACTCCAGGAAGTCATGCAGTTTTCCCCATCTATCTGATCACACAGGAGAGCTTTACTCACAGAGTTAGTAAATAGTGAAGCTAGGATTTGAACCTTAGGTTTCCTTATTCAAGAGCCTGTGCATTTACCAAATGGGCTTTCTTGACTACTTGCTAACTGTTAAGTAATAATTGATTAATCATTCCAACATTTTCTGCTTCTACATTGTACAAAAGCAGCAGTTAGAACACAGTTGGAACATTTTATTATCCTTGAAGACAAATGGTCCATGGTAAGCTATGTTCTTTGAGAGAGGTGTGCAAAGAGGGATGAAGGTGTGAGCATGGCAAGGATGGTCAGAAAGTGTTGCCCAGAGATGTACATGATCATTCCATGGGAGGTCTGCCTGCTTCTGTACACCTGATGGGTTCCCACAAGAGCACATGGCAAAGCAGAGATGCTGTTCTTTTTTATTGGAAATCCAGGCATTTAAGGGTCATGTTTATGATACAGTCTCATCCTGTACTTTATCATCCACCCTTTGATTTGGGAGACTATGTGGCAGAAGGGGCATGTGCCTTGGAGTGTGTGGTAGTTTGGTATTATTTATGAATTCCAAAAACAGATGTTGGATTTTGCTTGTCAACTGGCCTGTTTGCACATTGGATTGCATTGGATTCAGAGGTTTCACTTTTCCCTGATTAAATAATGATTAAGGCTTTGATTGGGCCACATCAGTAGGACATTGAGTCCTCATCCCCTTGATGGGTAGAGATTCACAGATAAAAACTACACAGCAGAACAGAGGAGTAAGTTGGAGATTTGATGCTGGAGTTTTGAGCTGGAGCCCAGGAAGTGAACACACAGGAGAAGAACACAGAGGAATAGAGATGGCTTCTTAGACACAGCAGAAGCCCTGGGGAGAGAGACAGAGCCAGTCACCTGATAGTCTACAGCTGGTCTTATGGGGAGAGCACAGCAGCTGAGCCCAGAGAGAAATGAGCCCTGGGAAAAGAGGAACCCAGGAC
>JAQZBX010086773.1:0-12949 GCA_029593785.1 Cabassous unicinctus
AGTGTCAAAGAATTATTTTAATATGTTCAAATTAAAAACTATAGGTGATAAGAAAGCACTGTATCTTAATTTAATTGGCAGTGATTTTTCCTTCTTTGTGCATAGTAAAATTGATGGTGTCTTAGATTTGATGAAATATGGAATATAAATCTATAAATCAGTGAGGAAAAGATAAGCAATCCAATGAAAGGAAATCAAAATTCACATTAAAGGAAATACAAACAGCTTTAAAATATATGAATAGATATTAACATTTTTAAAATGTTATGCAAAATGTTAATAGCATGTTATTAAAACATTAATAAAATATGTAAATAAAATACCATCTCACCTATTAGATTCACCAAAGATAAAATTGTGAAAGTATGGAAACAGACATTCTCATACAGTGTTGGTGATGGATTGAACTCTTTGAACTACTTTAAAAGAACAATGCTTATCAAAATTCAGAACACAAATAGATTTTGTCCAGCAATCCAATATCTGTAAATTTGTCCTATAGATATATTCTTACACATGTGTGAATATATCCCTGAAAAGAGGGTCACTACATTAGTTTTAATAGTAAAGAACATAAACAAGTTGTATAATTAATGACCAGTTGAGTAAATGATGATATATCTAATCAATAGAATATTATCTAGTCCCTTTCAAGTGAGGCAAATGTTTGAGAAAACAAAAAAACAACCAAAATGTGTGTATAAATATATATGTGTACACACAAATGCACATAATTTTAGAAGTATATACCAGAAATAGAGTTATTTTTCAATCAAAACACTCGTTAAAAAAAAGAGAGAATGGAGAAAATGTCATGGTGTATTTACACTTTTAGGCAGGTAGCCTCAGGCAGCTTTTGGTGTGTGTACACAGTGACTGATAACTGAATGATGAACCTGACATCTAACCATTTCCTTTGAATCTGTTTAATGTCTTTTGGCTTCTTGGTGGGTGTGCATCAAGGAAAGAACAGGCCTGTCCCTGTCCGTCTCCCCTACCTTGCTCCCCATCATATCCTTGCAATTCCTTTGTCTGTTTCAGCCAAAGTTGACTGCCATGCTCAGTGCTCTTATAGTTTTATAAGTATTTCGGGGATCTCTCTGTTGAAAGATGTGGTTCTGCTTTATTTTTTCCTCTCTTTCTCTGTACGGACTGCTCTTTTTCATTGTTCTTTGGAAATGTGTCATAGGATTAAACCCATTAAGATGGATGTTTCTATTTTTTGTCCTACCTGCGCTCCAAAGCACACTGTTGTTAGAGACTGTAGGGGAAGTACTATTGCTGGAATGTGTCACAGTAGCTGGAATGTGTCCTTTTTTTCTGGTGATTGTTGGGACAAGCACTATTATTTTTGCTCTTGCTTGGGTTGAATGATTTATGAATGAACTATTCAATTTTTGGAGCACTTGGCATTTTTAACCTCTCATCCATCAACCCTTTGGAATTACTTTTCTTACTAGATTGAAATATTGCTCATTCCTCTGTGGATATTTTCGATTTTCCCTTGTCATAGGAAATACTGCCCTGGGTTTACCCAGAGTTACCTGAGAGGTAAGCAGATGGTTTTTAGAGGCAGGCACAACTAGGACACTGCCAGGGAAATCTCTGAAGAACAACATCACTGTTTAAGTGCTTTGCTAGCATTAAATACTTAGGTAATAACGTTTATTTCTCTTATATGTTTCACTGCTGTTATGATGGTGGATTTACCAAAAATTTTAGAATTATCTATATTCTTAGAAAGTTATGTTAAAAAATAAAATTTTTGCTACTCTCATGAATTAAAATGGGTGACTTTGGGGAACAGTAATAGAAGTAGGCCTGTTTTTATTTCAGTTACTTGCTAAAATCATTAAAAAACTTCTATTTTCAATGACACAACCAAACAACAACAAAAAGCATTTGTGTTCTAACACTCTGGAGTAGATTACTTCTTCCTTCACTGTGTTGATGATGAAGGCAAAAGAGTTAAATCTTAGCAACCCTTTGTAACATTCTAGGAGCAAAATTAGTAAATGAATCAGATAGTATCAATACTTAAGAATAATAAGGAATCTTGACGATATAGTAGGTAATTGATTAGACAAGGCATTTAGTGTGTACATTTGTTCTTAAAAATTTGGGCTAATTAGACTGTCTGATTTGACATTTGGAAACATACTTATTAATTTTTTTCATAATATCATCAGGATTTATGTAGCCTTGAAACTTAGCTCAGAAAGAGGAAATGACATACTTAAGGAGTTCCTCATTAATAGATGCTGGAGTCATCCAGCAGCTGTTCTCTTTACTGACATAGCTAAAGTGTTGGCTTTGTTACTCCACTTTGTGGTGTGAAGAAAGAGGTGCCTAATTAATCATCTTGTCCATAACAAAATGCTTGGTATAAAGTTCAAAGAACAAAATTCAGAGTTTATTATACCCAAGAACATTCTAAAACAAGAAAATGAAACTGATACCAGGCCATCAAGAAAAGATTTCTTTCTTTTATATAATTGATAGCTGTCACTCATGTAAAACATATTAAGGTGTTGACATGTTCTCTTCAGAACTTCTTTCTGTCCCCATCAATGATGAAAATCTCTTCCATATTAGGACACTTAAGACAAATCACATCTCTGAAGATTGAGACAAGAGAACTCTGGAAGTTCTTTATTCCTGCCTCCAATATTACCCTTTTAGTCAATTTTTCTCACAGGTGAGGTTAATAAGTGCACTGAGTGAGGTGACCAGACCATTTCTGACTCCTTTCAGGATTTGTACTACTAAAATGCCTGTGGAGTGGGAAGCAGATGTGGCTCAAGCAGTTGGGTGCCTGCTTACCACATGGGAGGTCCCGGGTTTGGTTCCCAGTGCCCCCTAAAGAAGATGAGCAAGACAGCAAGCTGACGCAACGGGCTGGTGCGGCGAGCTGACGCAACATGATGACTCAACAATATGACTCAATGAAGAGATACAATGAGGAAACAATGAGAGACACAACAAGAGGGGAGCAGAGGTTGCTCAAGCAAGGGTGCTTCCCTCCCACATAGGATGTCCCAGGTTTGGTTCCTGTGCCTCCTAAAAAGAAGATGAGCACACAACGAATGGACACAGTGAGCGCAAACAACTGAGGGAGGGGAAAGGGAAAAATAAGTAAAATAAATCTTAAAAAAATAAAAAGGCACACAGAGGGGAGCAGATGTGGCTCAAGCGGTGAGTGCCGGCTTTTTCACATGGGAGGTCCCAGGTCCCAGGTTCAGTTCCTGGTATCTCCTAAAGAAGACAAACAATGAGCAGACAATGAGCAGAAATAACAAGCAGAAACAACAAGCAGACAATGAGAAAAAAACAATGAGCAGACAATGGGCAAAAAAACAAAATGAGCAGGGAACGGATGGGCACAAGCAGTTGAGCACCCACCTCCCACATCAGAGGTCCTGGGTTTGGTTTCTGGTGCCTCCTAAAGAAAAAACAAACAGAAAACAAGCACAAACAGCAAGCAAAAAAAAATGAGCAGACAAGGGAGCCATCAGAGGCAGTGGGGTGGGGAAGGCACACAGACATGATTCAAGAAACTTGGTGGAGGTGGAGTGGACATCACCATCTCAGACTCCTCAGGATTGGGGGAAGAGCTATGGACTAGAGTGGGCTTACTGGTATTCTGTTATAGACGTATTGTGATTCACACAATGGAAGTAATTACAACATTAATGTGGAATCAGTGGCCACATTATGCTTTGTGGGCAGGGAGAGGGAAAAGCAGTTGTAATACAGGGGCTTTTTTGGGACTTGGGAATTATCCTGAGTGACATTGCCATGACAGATATAGGCCATTTTATATCATTATATAACATGCAGAACTGTGTGGGAGAGAGTGTAGACTACAATGTGAACTATGGTCCATGCTTAATGGCAAAGCCCCAAAATGTGTATATCCATTGCAGGTGATGTGCCACACTAATGAAGGATGTTTATGTGGGAGGTTATGGGAGGAGTGGGAGGTGGGGCATAGGGAATCCCTACAATTTTTGTGTAACATTTATGTAATCTAAGTATCTTTAAAATATATATATATATATTTAAAAAAAAAAGAAGAAAAGAAACTTGAATCTGCTTCCAGCTCCACAATTCTATATCTGAACAATATTGAAAGAGCAGTGGCTCTACCGCAATGCAGGAATAATGCCTTCCAACCACACCAAAGCATTTATGGATAACACATGAGAAGTACTTTACATTTCTCAGGAGAACAGTTTTTGTGGCTTCATTTGATATTTTATTTCCAATATTCATGATCATTTATTCCTTCATCCATATTGTTATGTACGAGGAAAATCGGCAGATAAATATTTTAGGCTTTTCTGGTTTTATATAGGAAAAGCCAAGTCTCTGAATTTGTTATCATTGAAACATTTTGTCTTAGAAGACTTGAATCTAGAGAAGGGTGATTTCTTCCCTGTGCTGCTTTGGAATCAGTTCTAAGGGTTATATGTAGCTTTCTCTTTGGGTGAGTAGGTTGGAGGAATATCTTGCAACTCAATTAAAAAGAAAAAATTGAAAGCATTTTGTCCTCCCCTTCCTTCCCCTCTCCAACTCTATTTTTGGCCATTTCTACTTCAGAAAAATATAGCAGTGATGAGGAAAATAAACTAAAATCTTAGCTCTGTTTTCATATGACATTGTAGTAGGCTGAATAATGCCCTCCACCCCCAAAGATGTCTTAATCTCCGGAATCGGTGAATATGTTACCTTACATGGTAAAAGAGACTTTACCGATGATTAAATTAGGGATCTTGAGAAGTAGGCTGGATTATCCAGGTGGGCCCAATATAATCACAAAGATCCATATAAGAGAGCGAAAGGAGGACCAGAGTCAAAGAAGGTTATGTGATAAGGGAAGGAGAGGTTGGAGCAATGCAGGCCCATGAGCCAAGAATGTGGGAGGACTCCAGCCGCTGGGAAAGGCGGGAATTCGGCTCTCCCCAGAGCCTCCAGAAGGCATGCGGGCCTGCCATACCTTGATTTTTAGACCCATTTTGGATTTCTGAATAGTAAATTTCTGTTGTTTTAAGCCACCAAGTGTGTGGTAATTTATTACAGCAGCAAGGAAACTAATATAAGTATTACAGGGTATGTTCTGGGGACAGTGCATTCTTGAACTAAGCTATTGAATTTCTACATCAATATTATTGCTCAAGATAGTGACAAATATAAAGAATTTTAAAGATTTATTATATTTTATCCACTAAAATTAATGCCAGGAATATCTAATTATGGACTTTATGAATGTTTTCAAAGGCATATATAGGAAGCATTATTGAAATAGAAATGTGCAGTAACCAGAACATTCCCTCAGCATTTAGAATGATCCTATATTATTCTTTGGTATAAAATTGAGACTTACACTGACAACGTGGTATCTGTTTTCTTCTTCATGTTCTAATCTCAAGAGTCTGACTATGTGATTCAAATGTTCTTTTTATTAATTTGTAACAGCAGTCCCTATGGTAGCCAATGAATATCAGAGTTGGATAAAGATCAGTGTTAAAAACAATTTATAAAAGCAACAATCATTGAGATCACAAAGGAAATGCTCAAGTTTGTGGCCCTATTGCACTTTAATTATCTTCTGTTATGTCTCCCTGTTTTAATTACAAATACATTTCAGGCAGTCAGGACTTTCATATCATAATTAAAGTAATATAATGGAAAACTTTTAAAAGGGTTTAAAGTACTTCATCCAATTTGCCATGTTAATGCTACTATTAATTCCAAGAGTTCAGAGACCCTGTCTGAATTTCTCATATAGACAAACACTAGTTCATCCTATCTCAGTGAATTTACTTTTAATTCAAGCATAAATTAACCACTAATATACACATATCAAAACAGCCTGACAGAAGTGCCCCCACATTGATCAAAAATATTCACTGTTTAAACAACATATCCCCTGAGGTATTTCAAAGTAATTAAATAAAACATCACAACTGGATCCAGTCAAAACACGATGGCAGTGAAGCCACTCCAGAGTGCCATTCCCCCACAATCTTTGAACAATTAGTAAAAACTGGCAGAGCCACGCTCCTCAGGACTCTGGAAAACAGGTAAAGGGTTGCAGTAACTGGATGAGTGCCAGATAAAGACATAGCAGCTTTTTAAAAAGATGGGAGAAGCTTGTGTGTCCTTGCTGGCTCCTCTTCCACCATCCCTGGCATGCTGTGGAGTCAGCCTGCGCTCCGTTGTGAATCCCTGGCACTGTTGTGGAAGGAGCATCCTGGGTGCCTGTATGTCAGTTCCAATCTACTGAGTGGCAGCCTACAAGAGTATTACTTCTCCTCCATCTTTTCCTTTCTCTTCTTCTGTAACTTTTGTAATTCGTATATTATATTTTTCTGGCTCTATCTTTCACTTCTACCTTCTCTGTTCACTCATACTTTCCATTTCTTTACTTTCTTCTGTTTTAGTTTCGTTTACATGGAAGCAGAGCTTGCGACAGGGATTTTTGTACAAGGCACTTATTGATGGAGTGTTCTCAAGTGAAATCTCTAAGGGAGTGAGTGAAGTAGAATAAGACATGGGAAGAAGCTAAGCAAAGAGGTGGCTTCAGCTGAAACCTCTCCTGCGCCTGCCACTATGGGGAGTTCTGTAGTATAAATGGCATCAGAAAGTCATCCTCTCTGAGGCAAGGGGGCTGGTGTATGTTGCCCTTGCAGGCAGTTTGTCTGGGGGCCACTCCTGGGGCTGAGGGTGTGATTCCCCAGGCCAAGGTCAAGTTACAAGGAACACTCACCTCAGCTGGAGAACGAGTGTATTTGTCCATTTGTCCAAAAAGGGGATCTAGATGAATCCTCAAAAAGCCTCTACTAGGTGTTCTACATTTAGGAATTATTTCTCAAGTATTTCTTTAAAATAAAAACGTTTAAAAAAATACCTTGGGAAAAAAATAACAACAATAACAAAATAGAACTTTCACCTTGTAAACAATATTACTAAAAAGTAATTTGAAAAAAGTGTCTATGATTTTCAGGGAAAAAAGCCTTCAAGTATTTCTACTTTGTGCAGAATTTCATTTGCTTTCTTCCAGTATTCTTTAAGATTCTCCTCTTTTACATTTATATTCTCTAATTGTTCTGTTTTATTTTCATCAGAAGAATATTCTCCTAGCCTGAAAAATATTTTCTAGTAATTTTTTTGCAGTTGGGAAGAACAAAAGTGGCAGATTCTTTGGTTCTTCATTCTGAGAATTGATTAAATCTTGTACCATAGAGGAAACCTACTGATCTTAAAATGATCTTACTGATTTTATTTACAAGCCTCTGTGCAATGTCCAGAAAAGGCTAGTCATTTTAAATTCTAGAATTATAGAAATTGCTAGAGGCCAAATTGATTAATGAGGTTCATTTGGTCTTCTTATATCAGGGCAACGGACATCTTAGAAGACTTCCCTATGCTTATTATGAAAATACTGCTCAATTAAACTTCTTTGTTGATACTAAAAATATGAAATGAATTGGAAAAAAACAAAAATGTGTATGTAATGTACATATATATACATAGCGGCATAAAGAAAAATGTAATGGAATGTTTTGCTTAAGATGGCAAAATTAGCCAAAGGGTAATTTCATCCAAATACCCAAAGTTCCCTTAGGTCCTTTATCTCCCACTATTGATCAGGGTCCAGGGTCCCAAAATGAAAAAGGGCCTTGTCCCTTCCATGTTCATTGGGATGGAGACTTTTTAGGACCAAGCAGCCTGGGTGAAATAAGAAGATGAAATAAGTTTCAAAGCTCTCTGTCTCTTCTACCAACGCGGCTAATTGTTACGTGACTATGTTGTTCAGTTGAGTGATTAAAAAAACTACTTAAAAAAATCTTCCAATATATTTAGATGTCAAAAGACCATTGGCATTAGCTGAGATCAACGTTCTCCTATATCATTCTTCTTTGGGGTGATGATCTATTTCTATGCCCCTGTACATACTTGACTTTTTAAAAGGATTTTGGCTTCACTGGTAAGGTCTTCAGATAATATTGACTAGAGCATTTGCTTTATGTATGAGTACACTGTATCTTGTGAAATTTTAAACAGAAGTTATAATTGAAATTGGAAAAATGAATTACAAGATTAAATGTTACCTTCAACACTGAAGTTTTGAAATTTCCAAGCCCTATAAATAAACTAATTGATCTCAACACAAAATTTAAGGAAATTTGAAATCAGGATAAACCACAAATATATTTTTCATATTGTGATCAAAGTATTCTCATCAGATTAAGTATCTGAAGAGAAGAAAGAAAAAGTAGACTCATAAAAGATTGACAAGTTTATAGCTCTCAAATTTGGTTTATTAAGATTTAATAAGAGCTATATCAGTTTTTTACTGCTGCCGTAACAAATTACCACAATTTAGTGTCTTAAAGCATCCCACATTATCTTATGATCTTTAGGTCAGAAGTTCCACACAGGTGTCAGAAGGCCTGTGTTTCTTCCAGAGGCTCTGGGGGGAAATCCATTTCTCTTCCATTTCCAGCTTGTAGAGAGAGCTTCTTAACAAGGGGTCTGTGATCTTGAATTGAAATTTAAAAAAAAAAAACAAAAAAAAACCACACATTATTCTTGTGGGGACGTGTTGGTGCGGGTGTGATACGTTTATTAAATAATACACAGTGGGGGTGGATGTGGCTCAAATGGCTGGGCGTCCGTCTGCCATATGGAGGGACCTGGGTTCGCTCCCCAGGACCTCCCGGTAAAATAAAAAATATATATAGAAGGCGCATGGGCTTCCAGCCTCTGTGTGCCGGTGAGCTGCCAGGTCCCGGGAGCTGCCAGGCCCCGGGAGCCGCCAGGCTTTGTGTGTCGGTGAGCCACAGAGCCGCCATGCAGCAAAATGATGACGTAAAAGGAGAGAGACAAGACGAGATGCTCCGAAAGCCCCGAAAACCAGGAGCAGAGGTGGTGCAGATGGCAGAACACCTCTCTCCTACATTGGAGGTCTCCAGGATCGAGTCTTGGTGAAGACTGGAGGAGGAGGATGAGAAGAGATGAAACAGACACAGAGAATTGCCCAGCGAATGGACACGCAAAAAAACCAGCAAAATGGGGAAGGGGATTTTTAAAATGGATCAAGTAAATAAATAAATCTTTTTATTTATTTTTCACCTGACTGGCAAAGGGGTCCGTGGAACAAAAAAAGTTAAGAACCCCTGCTCTAGAGGCTGCTTGCATTCCTTGGCTGTAGCCCCTTCCTCTGTCTTTAGAGCCAGCAACAGTTCATCTTTCTGACCTCTCTTCCAGTTTCACATCTTTCTCTGAGCACAGCTGGGAAAAGTTCTCAGCTTTTAAGGACTCATGTGATTAGATTAGCCCCACACAGCTAATTCAGGATAGTCTCCCTCTCAAGGTCCTTAACCTTAATCACATAAGAGAACAGGGATCAGGTAGTGAACATCTTTTATTGTTTGTTTGTTTTGGAGGGGGGATGCATTATTGTGCCTACCACAGATCAGATATTTTTCTAGTTAAAGTAAAAGAGGTAAAGGATTCACAAAAGTGCCTCTACTTCTGCTAATACAGTCTATATTCCAGGCATATTTCTCACCATCATATCACCACAGTGACTTACATATAAGCTTAAGGTTAACTAAGATTGCAAGATTGTTTTCTACTATTATTCAGTGATAAATCCCGAATAGAAATTATCTATTACAATAATTTTCTTCTTAAATTCTATTTTAAACTAATTGAATTGAAGTCCAAATTATGATTAATTATTCAGTATAGCTAATATTCAATGAGGCTTCAGGGTCAGCACTCAAAAGATTGTTTCAATCTTGAAACAAATAAAAAATTTACCTGTCGTTCCTAGAAATGATTTGAATGGAAGTTTGCTGGGCTCTTAAAAAGCCAATCCATTCTCATGGCTTACAATAAATGTAAATAAAATCATGCTACTTCCAGGGTTTAGTAAATCCAGACATTTTCAAATTTGCTGACTATTTTTTTCAGTTCTATGAACAACAATATGATTTCCTCCTTTGTACCTCCAACTTTTCTTCAAAGTCTGGAGAAATCAGTCTTTGCAGACCATGAGCAAGTCTTAGTTATCAGCCTGATGCAGCAGAGAGATGAGGAGTTCACCCCTCTGCAGTGCCACAGATTTTGTGCTGGGCTTTACTCCAGGCAGAAGGAAGCAGATGTAGGTCAAAGAAGCCAGGCAGGCAAATGGATTTGCTTAGATGCAGAGTTAGTTAGATTTAAGAAATGACAAACAGTCTGTTAATGTAAACAGTGAAATTCAGCTTTCACTGACATTTTTTAAATTTAATGAAAAACAGTCCCCTAGAGAAAAATCTGAAGTGAGGCCAGAATGGAGAGCAGGCCTAGACATTAATATGCACCACTGTATGACTAAGAACCTGGAATTAGCAATGGAAGATGAAAAACTGACTCACTCTATGACACCTTTAGGCTATTTTCTTAAATAATAAGTAAAACAGAATAGGCAGGAAATCAAGAGGGCAAAATGTACATATAAAAGTTATGGATGATGCTCTAGAAGAAAAAAGGAAGAGAATGCTGTTAAAAATCTAACTTTTGTTCAAAAGATTTTTGTGCATTTTTTTCCTGTCATGTTTCTTGCAGGCAACCAGTTTGGGTTGAGTGAACACTACAATACAGAAAATACAAATCCCATTTAGGCGTGTATTACTTTCAGTATATATATATACTGAACAGATTAAAAAAAAAAATATATATATATATATATTTAAAATAAACCATCCATCCACGTTTAGGAAGGGGATGTTCTCATCTCCTAGGATGACTGACCATCCAGGTATGCCCAGCACTTATGAGGGTCCACGGGTTTTTCAGCTTTAAAACTAGAAACTCCTAAGCAAACTGTCCTGGTTTGAGTGAGTTCCTGGGAAGTCTCAGGCAAACTGAGATGAGTGTTTTACCCTCTCACATTCGTTACACTGGAGTCAACTAAAACTATTGGGAATGAATTGCTCTTTGTTTATTGGAAGGCTAGGTAGATTTCTGGCCATATGGGGAAATGTATCTGTATCTTGAGAATGATCCACCACAGAGGAAAGCATAAACAAGAGGGAACATTTGCATTTTTATACTGTTTGTACCTCTGGGTGCAAACATGCCTAAATTCTGGATCTGCTCTCTGGATTTTCGATTTCTGTGAACCAATACATTCCTTGTTTTACTTAAACAGGTTTGACTGCTCTGTAATAGGTCATTCACATATTAAATTTTCTTAGATAATGACAAATTACTTTTCAAAGAGGCTTACCAATGCTTTTCTCCCCAGCTGAGTATTTTTAACTAAATTCTTGATGTTATCAGACTTTAGTTTTTGCAATGTTGTAAAATAGTGCTTAATTATTGATATAGTTTGAATCTCCTTGAATATAGTATTATTAAACATTTTTCAAATGTCTGTTTTTTTCAGAGCCTAGTTTGTGTCTAGTGTTTTATATTCTTTGACCATTTTGTCTTTTCCTAATTGATTAGTAGGGTTTATTTTATACATTCCTAGATTTTTGCCTTTAACATTGGTTATGGTATCTTTAGGCATATACTTGTTTTTATATTGATGTAGTAGAAGTTATTGATCTTTTTATAATTTCTTTTTGTGTGTTAATTAAGAAAAGCTACCTTATCCCTAGATCAGATATTTTTCTATAGTTTCTTGTAAAATTTTTAGTGTTGTTTCTCATATATAGGTCTTTATTGAATCTGAATTTTTGCTTGTGAGATAGACATCTAAATATATCCATATGGAAGGTCAACACCATTTATTCCTTCACCAGCTGGTATAAAAATTCCATCTCTTCTTTAAACTGAGTTCCCACTTATACTTGAGTCCATTTCTGAGTCTCTATTCTATTCCTTTGGATGATTAGTCCATGCCTGTATCAATACAACACTGATTAAATTTCTACAGCTCTATAATAAATCTTGACACCAGGTAGTAATGACTTACCCTCCATTTTTTTTTTTTTTTTTTTTTTTTTTTTTTTTTACTATTTTTACATGAATTTTAGAAACAGTTTGTCAAGTTCATTGTAAAATCTTTTTGATATTTTATCAGAACTGCAATTGTTTTATAGATTTATTCAGGAAGAATTGGAATCTTTATGATATTTAGTGTTTCTATCTCTGAACAAGGCATAAGCTCTCAGTTTCTTCAAGTTTTCCTTTATGTTCCTTGTTACAGTTTAATAATTTTCTCCATAAGGACTTTCTCATCTCTTGTTAAGATTTATTTCTAGATGAATACCAACATTTCCTAGCTTTTCTACTATATTTTCTTCATTATTTCTGGTGAGCAGAAAAGATCTTTATTTTTAGATTTAATCTTGTGTCTTACATTTGGCAAAATTGACTAATATTTTTTCATGTTTCCTCTTCAATATTCCATATGATGATATCATTTGTAATTAAAATCAATATTCTTTGTTTTTCCCCAATAAATTGATGGTTTACTTTATTAACAAAGATCATCAGTATAGTGTTGAATAGTAGTGATTATAATGAGCATTCTAGTCTTGTTCTAATCACTTTTGCATTTGATTTCTGATCTATGAACAAGGAATATAGATTTACTTAGATCTTCTTTCATATACAAGTCACTGACTTGTATATGACTTTCATATACAAGTCATTTTTTCCAAAATTGTTTTGTGGTTGTCAGTATACAAGTCTTGCACTTCCTTTGATAAATGTATTGCTAAGTATTTTATTCTTTTAGATGCTGTAACCGTTGGGGAATTTGATGTAATTATGAATTCCAAAAATATAATTGGATCATGCCTGTAATCTGATCTGTTAATCTGGGCATGATTGAATTATGATTAGGGCGTTGACTGGGCCATGTCAGTCAGTAGGGCGTTGAGCCCCACCCCCTGGTGGGTGGGGAATTGGATATAAAAGGCAAGGCAAAGGACAGTTG
>JAQZBX010086774.1:0-12967 GCA_029593785.1 Cabassous unicinctus
TAATTTTTTTAGTTATTAGGAGAGCCATGTTTAGAAGGCATAACTTCGAGTTACTAGATATGTCATATTTATCATACGAAATTAGGCCAAGCAACATTGAGAACAAAGGATATTTAACAAATACACATGGCTGCTGAGTTGTTTTGTCATAAAATTAGGCCCTCAGATTTTCATAACCCAGGAAAAAGAAAATGTATTAATCACGACATCAAATGTATTCATCACTAAAAAGTCATTTACATTTTAAGTTGATGTAAAGGAAAACTGGTGCTTTTCCCATAGACTATATAATATACTCCTGCTTCGTGCCCCTGATGAGAAAAGAAGTCTTAACCTCGAAGATGTCTGGTAGGTGGGGGGTGGGGGCTGGGGGAAGATCCCAAAGTCCGAAATTGTTGAGTTCCAGGACGAAGCTACTGTGCAAATCACCTTTAACTGAGGTAAGGGACATATCTGGAATGCAAGCAAGTATTTTGACAAGCCCAGCTCAAAAAGACACTGTAAAATTGTGAGCCACCGCAGTCTCCATTTCTCACCCACTTACTGAAACTACCTACTTCCTAGGTCAAGCTGTTCTTTCATTGTTGTTGTTGTCTTCAGGCCTTGCTAAAGCTCTTTCCTCCTCCTGGGGTACTCTTTTCTCTCTTTCAGGTGCTAGCACCACTTCCTCGGGAAAACCTCTTCTGACCCCGAGATGTAGGTAGGGGCTAGGTGAGCCCAGACTACTGGAAGCAGGCCTGTTGGGGTGTAATGCTGAGCACTCCACCAAGTGTTCAGGGGCTGGGGCAGATCCAATACCATGTCTTTACTGGCTGATCCCCAGATGACCAGGCCCTTCAACTCTGAAAATCTATTTTCGCTCCTACCACCTCTGGCTCTCAAAACACACAGATCTGACCTTGACCAGTGTGCTGGAATTCTATCAGACCTCCAGGCCTGCATCAGACTCAAGAACCTTGGACTCCTGACTCTCCGGCTCTTCTCAAAAAACCTTGCTAAGAAGGGATGTGGCTCAACCAGATGGGAACCCGCCAAACACATGAGAGGTCCTGGTGCCTCCTAAAGAAGATGAACAGACACCCACACCCACCGCAATGAGCTAGATGCTGCACCCACCACAACGAGCAGATGCCTAAATGAGCAGATGTCACAAGCCAGCAGACACTGAAGCCTGCGGGAAGCAGTTGTGGCTCAGGCTGTTGGGCACTCGCCTCCCATGTGGGAGGTCCCAGGTTCAGTTCCCTGTGCCTCCTGGAAAAGGCGAGCAAACAATGAGCAGACAGATGAGAGAATCATCTGGGGCGGGGGTGTGTGTGAGTAAAAATAGATGATAGATAGATTAGATAGATAGATAGAGTAAATAAATAAATCTTTAAAAAAAAAAGCTTTCTGACAAACAACCTAGATCATCACAGTCTGAATGAACAGTAGCTAAGTGTCCCATATATTCTAAGCTCTAGCCATGTCGCAAATTAGCTCAACAGAAGCCTATATAGATTACTCTAATGGAGTACAAAAAGATCTGAACTGGGACCTGATTCTCCTCCTTCCCAGCTAAGCAACATCAGGCAAGGTACCACCTAAGTCAAGTCTGAAACAAAATAAAGCCTTAGGAAATGCTGACTATGAAGTATATCTTTGACACCAAATATTGTCTGAACTGTCATGGTTATAAGACTAAATAAAGAAAAGAAGAAAAGTCAGAAAGAAGGAAAGGAAGGAGGGAGGATGCTTCTGGATCCAAATACACTGTAAATGATAGCTTTTCCCCTCTGAAGAAGGAAGGGAAGTGAATGGCCTGACTTGGCCTAATAAAAATCTCCTAAGCCAGAAATTCCACTAATTTTATAAAAAGTTTCATTTGAATTTATGATCTCCATAACCAAAACCATGCTCTAGCATATGATTAAAAAAAAAACCAAAAAACTCCTTAACATTCAGTCCATTACATTCTTCATTAGACTTCTTGACCTATGTTTTTGTAGTTCAGTTACTTTGGCTTGGATGGATCATCCCACTCTTAGGAGATTCCTAGTATAGAAGCAATGCCAAGCTCTTTTATATGACCAAATCATAATGAGTTAATGACTTAAAAATTTATTCTGATCCAAGCGTCCCTGGATACACAGATTTTTAAACTAATATTTTCATATCCGAAGAACAAGAATGACAATGGGGTGTTAAACATAGTAGATTTCTTTCCTTGTCATCCTAGCTGAAAGCTCTCTTAATTTTCCATAGAGGTTTTACAAGAAGTAAGCAAGTATAAATCACCTGCCAGGCTAAACTTAACCGTCACCGCACTTAGGGGACTATAGATGGTGGTCTTATCTGATTTATATAGCATATTTCCCCCGAAGGGTCCATTAAATAATGAACAAGTGAAGCGAGACACACACAAAAAAAAACCCAGGTACAAACCTGCTGGATGAACTTGACTAAGCCTTCACCTTTTGGCTTCACATTCTCTGTCTCTCAGATAAGGATCCTGAACCCTCACGACTGTTTTAGAGAGAGGCAGAGAGGTGACTGGGGCAGATGTACAGAATACCTGCTGAGGCCATCAGAGGCAGGACGTTGAAGATCAGAAAGGGTTACCTGTTCACAAGCTAGAGTTAGGTATAAATTCTGGGACTCAAATATATTAGCTCTTTTCCAACATCTGATATGACATCAAGTGGAAAAATGTTGGAAAAAATGTTATAGAAGTCAAGGTAAATGTAAATACCAGCTACACTTTATTATTGTTAATGTGAAATATAAGTTAGGAACACCAGCAAGTATAACATTCTTTCATATTAACATTCCAAAATAAAGTTATCCATCTTGATTTAAAATTTTTTAAAAATGAGTTCATATGGTTGTATTGGTAAAAATGTGGGTTTCTCAAATTTGGCAAACTTCCCTTTTGGACCAGATAACACTTTGTTGTGGGAGACTGTCTTGTGCATTGTAGGATCCCTACACCAGATGCCAGTCACCTCCCCTCAGTTGTGATGCGAAAAAATGTTTCCAGACAATCTCAAATGCCTCCTGGGGGTCAAAATCACCCCTGGTTGAAACCACTGGTTAGGAAAAAAAAGGAGTAGGCCCCTGTATTAGTCAGCCAAAGGGGTGCTAATGTGAAATACCAAAAATGGGTTGGTCTTTATAAAGGGTATTTATTTGGGGTAGAAGTCCACAAATACCAGGCCATAAAGCATTATGTTTCATCTCTCACCACAGTCCATTGCCACGTGTTAGAGCAAGATAGCTGCCAGAGTTTGCCAGGGTTCAGGCTTCTGGGGTTCCTCTCTTCCCAAGGGTACATTTCTCTCTGGGCTTAGCTCCTGTTTCCTCCACAAGGTCAGCTGTAGACGATCAGGCCAACGGCTCGCTTCTCTTCTCCTGGGGCCTTCTTTCCAACATCAAAACTGCTTTTCGAAAAACTGCTTCAACTCTGTTCTTGCCATGCCTTTTATATTTGATTCCCCACCCACCAAGGGGTGGGGCTCAACACCCTATTCATAACCTAATCATGCCCAGATTAACAGATCAGTTTACAAGCATGATCCAATTATATTTTTGGAATTCATAATTCCATCAAATTGGCCAACGGTTACAGCCCCTTATTAGGCTTTGAAAGCACTTTCAATTTTTGCATAAAACTACTAGGTCCAAATTTCTAAGGCTTCAACTTAGCACATCAAGGGTTTCTAAAGCTTCTCATGTGAGGGACTGTCCATTAAAAAGTGCTTTCCAAACATCTGGAAATATGTTAATACACTGGACTTGAGTATCTGGGGTGGCAAGGCTCTTCCTTGGACCAGAAATAATTTCTTTCCTAATCACCCTTTATACCAACTCCTAGCATGGTGCTGGCACATAGTGTGCTCTCGGTAAGTACTGGTTGAATGAATGAATGAATGAATGAATGAATGAATAGGAAAAATGGAAAGAAATAGGGTTAGGGAGATATGGACTTATTTTCTTTGACGTCTGTAGGTATATACCAGGTCTCCCTTACCTACTTGATGGTAACACAAAGAATGTCCCAGGGATCAAGGAGAGTTAAACTGTCCAATCTAAAAGAAAATCGCATTGAGCTCCTGAAATGGCACTTACGGGACCATGAAAGACATTTTGGGTCTTTCGTCCATTGTTCTTCAATAAATAATGCTGCTAGGTTGAGAAGTAAATCAAACATGGCCCTAGGCTGGAAATGCAATGCACACGAGTAGGCACATACATACCCCAAGGTGTAAGAGTCTCTTCTATGGCCTGCACTGCCCTGTTCCTTCCCCCTACAATTTGGAGTCAAAGAGCTTAAAGTGGGTCAGCAGTCAGTAATATACAGATGCAAGTTTCTCAGTGAAAGTGCTCAGCTCAGAACGCCCTCAAGGTTCCTGAGATGCCTGAAATCTATAAACACATATTCTTTTACAAGAGTAGTAATTTAATATGCTCTCTTCTATTGTGGCTGGCTAAGTTTGCCCAAATTACGCCTTCTACAATGCTGGAACTTGACCTTACAGATTTGTTTTTGGAAAATTATTTTTCTAGTCTGAAATCAGTCAGCTTCCAAGTTTGAAAATATCATCTTTATTCTATATATATAAACAATTTCTTACAAAATACCCTCAGTCTCAGTGGGATCTGACTTTTCTAAAAGAACAAAGCTGGGGCCTATGGGATGATGGGTATAGGCAGTTCCTAATGTTTCAATTTTGTGAGAGGTGTTTTTATTGCTATAGAAGTAAGCAGAATATCCCCACTGGTCCCAATTACCATGGCCCCTTCATTAATGGACCTGCCAGCATCCCATCTCTTCTGTCATGAAAATAGCTTGCTCTTGTTTCACAAAGCTGTGCATGTTAGGGCTGCTTGGCTCCCACTGACAAATGTCCCACAGGGATCTCCTACTTCCTGGAAATCATTTTCTTGCCAGCTCAGGGGAGAGATTGCTCTTGACTGTTTTAAATGGCACCTTGCGCCCAGTGGACTAAGGAAAGAGGAGGAGTTCAGTTAATTATCCCTTTCGAGGACCAAATTTAAGCACTGTGGCAGAGGTGGCAAATAAGGAAGAAAGCTTTCAGAGCAGTGGGAAAGCAGGGAAAAATAATTTCAAACGTCTAATAGAGTTTGGTTCCCAACTCTTTGCACAAGGCCAGTGTTTCCCAAACCAGCTATGTCTCAAATTCTCTCTGTGCACAGTAACCCAAGAGCTCCTAACCTCACCAAACAGGCTCAAAGATGAATAAGACCAGAAGTAGGTCAGTCCCTGTTCCTCAGAGATTTAAAATCCAGATGTGCAGTGGGGAGGAATAAGAAAAATACACAAATAACAACAAAACAAGGCAGAATGTGATGGTACAAGTGCCAAAACGGCCCTGCGGTCCCATGGAATGAAAAAACATACTCGTTTTGCGGGAGATGAGGAAAGGTTTCATGGCATATGAAAATGACATTGAAGAATGGATTGGATTTGGACAGGAAGAGATAAATGTATGTGCAAGGGAGGGAAGACTGTATTTCAGTGATATAGAAAATGAGCAAAGTACAAATAAGGGAACATGATCAGGATATGAAAGAGACTAGGAACTCCATTTTGTTCTTGGAAACTGTGTCCTACAGTGTCCCATCAAGAGAGAGGAATAACAGCAGATATTTCAACAGAGGGGAATGGATATAAAGAATTGTTAGCTGCAGATAAAATTGTGAACTAGGTAGGTGAAAAGACAAGACTGTGTTGAGCCATACTGGTGCCTGAGGCAAAAGAAAAAAAAATGTGTGCCCATATATATGTTTTTGTATATGTTTATATATATGTATATTTTATGGTAATTTTGTCCAGAACATTAAAGTAGTTGAAAAATATGTAAAAATTGAAAAGTAAGTGTATTAAAACTCACAGTTATTTTATTTTAAATATTTTATTCATACCAAAATCTTATTTATTATCATCTTAATTCAGCTTAAGCTAATTAAAATTATTTAAGATCATAACAAAGACCAAAGAAATTGTCAAACATGGCATTTCTCTCCGTTGAAAATGAGATAAACAAAAAAGGAGAGTTGGCCGTTTGAGATTGTTTTATGAATCCCCAAAAAAGAAAAATGATGTTTGTAAACTAATCTATTCTTCTGGGTGTGACACCCTTTGATTGCATTAAATCCAGCTGAGGGGCTTTGATTAGATTACCTATTAAGATTGCTTTAGAGCTTTTGATTAGACTATGCCAGTAAGGCATGACTCAAGTTGAGTCCTCGCCCCCTTGCTGGGACTATATAAACAGACACTCATTCAGACACACAGGAAGAGAGAGTTCTGTTATTTTTGATCCTACCCTGTGACAGAAAGGTGAAGGCTCAAACAGCTGAGGCCCCAGGGGAAGAGATGAGCCACTTGCCTGGTAGCTTACAGCTGATCTTAGGAAGAGAATGAAATAGCCAAGACTGATATAGGAGGCCTGGAAAGAGAGAAGTCCTATGGCAACTTGCAGCTGAAATGGGGAAGAAAGCAGAGCGGCTAAGCCTGAGAGAGGAAGCCCAGAAGAGAAGGCAGAGACCAGGCAGAGATCACCGCCATCTTGCTTCAACACGTGGCAGCTGACTTTGGTGAGAAAGCACCTCTCATGGTGCCTCAGGTTGGACTTTTCACAGCCTTGGAACTGTAAGGTTTCACCCCAAATAAATACCCTTTATAAAAGCCAACACATTTCTGGTACTTTGCATTGGCACCCCTTTGGCAAACAAAAACAAGAATTTACAAGTTTTACTCATAAGTTTGTTTCTAGTAAAGCCAGTGGTGCATGTTTTCCCTTCTGTCTCAAGCACTAACTAATATGGTTTGGCATGACACTGGATTCCATTTAAAATTTTGATATTTTGTTCACCATGAATTTTTTTATTTTTAAAAATATTGAATTAAAATATTATTCATCTTGATTCCTGAGTATTTTGGCACCTCCAGAAATTTTGTGTCTGAGGTGATTGCCTCGCTGGCCTCACCCTAGTCCCTGTCCTGTGAAAAGGTAAAAAAAAAAAAAAACAACTAAGGTATCACAGCCTACTTGGAGAAGTGTTGCTGGCTTATAGGAACCAGTGACAAAAAGTACACAGGAAACAAATTGGAAGAAACAAGTCCCTTCCTGTTCCAGCCCTGTAGTCTCTCTCTACTGCCCCCTATGGACAGAGTCTAACAGGGAGCCTATAAGGCAAAGCAGAAATGCAAGTTGCAAAATCTTGGCCCTAAAAGTTGATAGCCTAGTAACTGGCACAGAGGTGATTTCCCTCAAATTTAATCTTGACAGATAAGGAAGCTAAACACTCCTTGAGCACTGTGCTATGCACTTTACAATATCACACAGTTAATACATGAAAAGTATCTGGTTCCAAACCTAGTATATTAGTCAGCCAAAGGAGTGCTGATGCAAAGTACCAGAAATCTGTTAGGTTTTGTAAAGGGTATTTATTTGGGGTAGAAGCTTACAATTACCAGGCCATAAAGAGTAAATTATTTCCCTCACCAAAGTCTGTTGCCACATATTGTAGCAAGATGGCTGCCGATGGCCGCAAGGGTTCAGCCTTCCTCTTCCTCTTAAGGCTCCATGGTCCTGGCTTTTTCCAATATCAGCTGTAGGCTGGGATAAGTCTCATCTCTCTCCTGGGGCTCATTTATCTCCCAGCTCAGCTGCTCTGTTCTCTCCACAAGGTCAGCTGTAGACTATAAGGCTCATCTCTCTTCCCAAGGCCTCTGCTGAGTCTAGGGAGCCATCTCTATTCCTCTGCGTTCTTCTCCTGTGTGTTTACTTCTGAGGGCTCCAGCTCAAAACTCCAACTAACTCCTCTGCCGTGTCAGTTTCTTTGTGAGTCCCCGCCCACCAACGGGGCAGGAACTTGATGTCCTACTGACATGGCTCAAAGTCTTATTCATTATTTAATCAAGTAAAAGTGAAACCTCTGAAGTTAATACAGTCTAATATGCCCAGAGGAACAGACCAGTTTATAAATGTAATCCAATATCTGTATCAAACTGCTATACCTAGTTTAGTCTCAATCCAAAGCCATGTTTTCAAACACTATTTCACATATAAAGAAGGAGAGGGACATTTCAAGAGAAGGGAAACAATATTTATACTTACATTGTTGGTACTATTATATTCCTCAATTCTTTTAGCATTGACCACAAGGAATAAGTTGCAAATAGTTCATTATTGTTTCAAAATATACAGTTCTGTATTTAAGCAACTAACCTAACCAAATCAATATAATCAAGCCCATAGTGGTGTGATAGAGGCAGAGAGTAAAAGAACAGAAAGTGAGAGACTGGCAAGTTCAAGAGAAAAAGGAAAGATAGGGTTCCCACGTAAAGATCTTGAGAGCTAACTCATGACAATACTCTCCTCATCCAGGAAGTAAAGGTCTTTGCTCCATCTCCAGTTATGTCTAAACATCCCAGGAGGGGAAAAATGTAACTCTCTGAAATACAATAAAATAAGAAACATGAAAATACACAAAATTGGCTGCACGATAAGCTTTCTGTGCTCTAGATCTGTTTTTGTAGAATTTTACATAAGTGGAATAAAACAGTATGCAGTCCTTTTTGTTTTGCTTCTTTGATTCAGCATAATGTTTTTGAGATCCATCCCTGTTAATGCACATATAAGCTGTTCATTCTTTATTAATGTGGAATAGTATTGCATTGGATATATGTATCACAATTTCTTTATGCATTCACCTGTTGATGGACATGTGGAGTATCTGCAGTTTAGGGCTATTATTAATAAAGATGCTGTGTGCATTAAAAAAAAAAAAAGGAAAGGAAAACAGAATACAGAAAGACAAAGAGTTGAAAAACAACATGGCATATGATGGAAAGAAGCAGTCCAATGTTAAAATGGCTCACGCGATCGAACATCTATTACATGACAGGCACTTAATAAGAGTTCTATTAAAAGTAGTTAATTTAATCCTTCTGGCAACAAGGACAAGGTAGGTGCTCTTTTTATTCCCATTTTACTGGTGGGGAAACAAAGGCAAAGACTGTTAATTTAATTTCCCCCAGGGTCCCTTAGATCATAAATGAAAGAACGCGAATACAAGCACAGACACTCCAACATCAGAGCCCTTGCTCTTACTCACTAGCCAAACTACACTCACAGAGCATAAAATAAATATGACACCAGGTCCTTGAACCCTAATTCTAACAAAGCAACATGCAGAAAGACAGATCACATCTACATATGCAGTAGAATGTGTTAGAAGAGGAAATTGGAGCTTAGGGAACCCATACATATACATTTTTTAACTTATTAAATGGAAAGTTTATCATTTATACATAAACATACATAAACAATAAGTATATAGTTAAATTTGTGAATTTACAAAACAAACATGAATATCATCATACAAGGCTGCCATACATCTCCCCACCACCAACATCTTGCATTGTTGTGAAGCATTTGTTTCAAACTATGAAACAGCATCATCAAAATATTACTACTGGGAAGTGGATGTGGCTCAAGTGATTGGGCTCCCATCTACCATATAGGAGGTGCAGGGTTCGATTCCTGGGGCCTCCTGGTGAAAGCGAGCTAACCTGCACAGAGTGCTGGCCCGTGCAGGAGTGCTGGCCCAAGTGGAGAGCTGGCGCAGCAAGATGATGCAACAAAATGAGACACAGAGCAGAGACAGTAAGAGACAGAGCAGACCAGGGAGCTGAGGTGGCACAAGAGGTTGAGCACCTCTCTCCCACTCCAGAATGTCCCAGGATCAGTTCTTGGTGCTGCCTAAAGAGAACAGAAGCAGACACAGAAGAAAACACAGTGACTGGACACAGAGAGCAGACAGCAAGTGTGTGTGTGTGGCGTGGGCGGGGATAAATAAATAAATCTGAAAAAAAAAAAAAAAAAAAAACACATTCTAATATGGAAACATGACTTGCATTCCTGCTTAGACAGAGGGCTACACAGAAGGAAACCTCTGAAGCCATCATCAGGTTTTATTTTAGTTTTTTTACCTGATAGTCAAGGTCTGGATTTGCTCAAGAAATCTCTACCTATCTGATTTCTCTATGCCAAGAGAATTTATTGTTTTATTGGTGTTTGTGATATAAGACACATTTTTCAAACGTTGTAATTTAAGATTCTCACTTTACCTCTTCACAAGACTTGCTTGGAGATTCCAGGTTTGTTCATGCTTCACAGATGCAATCAATCCATCTACACCAATGTCAAATGTCTCTGCTCTGGGAATCTGCTTAAACGCTCTCAGTTCTGCCTTCTACCTAGTACATACCTCTATCATTGCAATAAACATTATTGTATACGATAACACAAATAAATAATGTAATTATTTGTTTACAGGTCCCTCTCCCATTCCGTTCTGCATGTTCTTTGAGGGCAAGGCCCATCTTTTATTTCTGCACATTTGTAGCCCCAGAATCTAGCACACATGTAACTGGGTTATTTTAAGCTAATGATGAAGGAAACACCAATGGAATGTCTATAGATATATGAGTATATATCTTAATGCCCACGCTGCCAGAAACATTGCAGTTGAATCTTCCCATATGTTTCATTTCTCAACTTTTGTTTTGTCATCTTCTATTTGGTTGTTGTATCTGGGCACCTGAAACTCCTGGCTCTCTTGTGGTTGTTGGTGGTGGTCCACTTTGTTCACATTTATCTCTTTGCAAAACCTAATTATGGTGTGCTGTTCAAAAGTATGCTCATAATAAGCTATTATCTCAAAATATTTGCTCTGGAAGACAAATATCTTTATTTAGATATATAGGATGACAGGCAATAAAACCTGCCCTGAACTAATTAGTTAATCAGTCTCAGTTCTCCTAGAGATTTATTTTTTGGTGCTGTACTAATATCACTTTCCCCCAGTTCTGCCTAGGATCCCTCTGTAGAGATTACTTGTAGCAGAAACCTAGATAATGAGCTGAATGTCCCTATGTAAGTAGATCAGGGATTATTTACTTGCATCATCAAAATATTACTACTGGGAAATGGATGTGGCTCAAGTGATTGGGTTCCCGTCTACCATATATGAGGTCCACGGTTTGATTCCTGTGGCCTCCTGGTAAAGGCAAGCTAGCCCATGTGGCACGCTGGCCAGTGCAGGAATGCTGGCCCAAGTGGAGAGTTGGTGCAGCAAGATGATGCAACAAAATAAGACACAGAGGAGAGACAATAAGAGATCTAGCAGACCAGGGTGCTGAGGTGGCACAAGAGGTTGAGCGCCTCTCTCCCACTCCAGAAGGTCCCAAGATCAGCTCTTGGTGCTGCCTAAAGAGAAGACAAGAAGACACAGAAGAACACACAGCAAATGGACACAGAGAGCAGACAGCAAGTGGGGGGCGGGGGCAGAGGGGGGCAGAATAAATAAATAAATCTTTAAAAAACATATATTACTACTAACTATAGCTCATATCTTACATTTGGTGTATTTCCCCCCAACCCACCAAATTATTAACACCTTATTAGTATTAAATATTTGTTATCATTCATGAAAGAGCGTTCTTCTATTTGTTCTGTTAACCGCAGTCTATTACCCACCACCGGAGGGAATCTATATATCTTATAATTGGCAGTAAGCAAACTTGCTCTTTAGTTCTGGAAGGAGATAATATCTTTATTTTCCTAGGCTAAGTAAACATGCCTTTTGCTCCAAAGGGAGACATTGCCTATATCTTGCAAGACTGTTTACTACACAAATATTCTTTAAAAAGAGAGTCTGAAGAAAGGCAGCTCTGTTCCCGAGACATGCAGAAATGTGAGGTACCTAAGGAGATTCGTCTCCTAACAATTAAATGTTTTTACCGCTTTCAAATGACTTTATAGGTTCTTGGCTTTGCCTTAGCAAGTACATAACTCAAAACTTTTGAAGGCATAAAACATGAGAAAAAATTAAGGCAGCTCAAAAAAGTAGAATGTGTAAACATACTTTAAAACAACACAACAACAACAAAAACCAAGCTAGGTCGTTAAAACTTTCCAGGAAATAGAAGGGCAGTCACAATGAAGATTTTTAACAAATCCGCTTTACAGTACTTGGGGAAGTGAGAGACAAGGGGCTAAGAACAGACCAAAAAATAGATGCCACTTATCTCCCAAAGAAAGAACAAAAGAATGTAAGGGGTGGTTCATTTGCTTGTTGGGGCTGACATTCCCAGTTCTGTCTGCAGCAGAAGAATATACCAAAAATTAGAAATCAACAATTCATATCCTGGTGGCAAAGATACTGCACTAAAGACCAGAGATTAAATGAGAGGTAATAATTCCATCCTGTATCCTAATTTAACTATCTGAAAGAGTTTTTACGTATACCATCTTATATGCATTCAATCAGCCAGAGATCAGCATAATGAGGAAATACACAGGGCTCACAGGGAGCTGAGAGCGAAGACTGCAAGCTTCCCCCTTTCCTCCACTTAGAAAGTGCTGAACTTATGCTGGAAAGGCTGTTGCTAGGCAACCACTAACTTCTGGTATAGGCTTTGGGACTAAATGTTCTCGTTCTCTAGTAGAAAGAAATTTCAGAGTAAAGGCACGGGACAGAAAAGACTGATTTGCTTGTTTGATGACAGAGGACTTACACCATGATGGGTCATTGGCTTAGCTCAAGAAAAGTCACGAGGCCAAGGCAGCCCTCAAACATATCAAATTTGGAAATTGTTTATTTTTTTTTAACTATTGAGACAGCTGCAAAATATATTTTGCCTTTCAGAAATTATCAATCAGACATAAATGCAGGACAGTCCCTAGAGAAGCTTGTGTGGCAATGTTGAAGCCATGTAAGATGACAAAAGAGTTCAGCTTCCTCTCAGGCTGCCCAAGGATTTTATTATAGTAGGGAGAGGGAAAGAAAGAACAGGTCAGCGCTCTCTGGGCCATGGATTATTTCAGAAAATAAGAATGAGTGAGTATTAGAGCAACTCAAAACTCCACCCACAAATATTAAATTTAGCACACTA
>JAQZBX010086775.1:0-12954 GCA_029593785.1 Cabassous unicinctus
CAGGGCCGGGGATTGATCCCAGGACCTTGTATGTGGGAAGCCGGTGCTCAACCACTGAGCTACACCGCCTTCCCAGAATGAAATCTTTTTAAGAGATCTCACAGAAAAACATGGTTTTTGTAAAACAAAGAACTATAATTTATAATAGAAATGGCCTTGCCTCTAATTTATACCTTTGGCAAATATCCATGTTTATCTGTTAAGATGTTTCATTAAAATGAAGACTACTTGTATTTTAAAAAAATAGTGACAAATCGGGGCCTCTGAAAATAAAAAAAAATCTACCTCTATCATCCTCCTGTGCTGGGATTATGTCAGAGAAAGTGTGGCTGGTTTGGGGGAGTAAGAAAATATAGAGAACTCTACTTTTCTACCTCTAAAGACACAACAGCCATTTCCCCTAGGAAGCTCCAGCATAGTTACGCTTCTCTAGCAGAAATGCCCCACTTTCCTAGCCACAGGGAAAACTTCCAAGCCTGAAGCATAGATCCTTGAAGCTGAGAGGGGCATGTTCTGAGTTCTCCACCACTCACTTCTTTCTGTGGCAAGTCAGAAAGAAGTTCCTTGGGAAGTTTGTCCAGTTTACACCGTTTCATAGTAAATGTCATTTAAAGCAATTTTAGCTCAACATCCTAAGAAACAAAGCTATCGTTTTCCCTGCTGCTGCTCTGAAGCAACAAGCTGGGGTGGCTGAAGGTGACTCCAAACAGTGTGCTGTTACAGCTCACAAATTCCGGGTGTGTAAGGCATGGAGCACAGTAAACCTTAAAGCAGATGGCCTGAGCAGCATCACATCTGGTGAAGGCTTTTCTAGTAAATCAACTGAGAAACCAAAGTGTACGTACAAGGAAAGATAAGTCCTGAAGCCCTTGGGAACGGGACCTTCTGGTGACCCTGAGGGGGCGCTGAAACGGATGCTTGTTCTGCAGACACTTTCTCTTCTCATTCCCTTCCTCAAGGTCGTGGCACCCGGGCAGCTTTTGCAAGTTGGATTGATACAAAAAGGCTAATGAGCATTTGGTGGGTTTGAAAGATGTGGAAGTTGGCTGCTTACCAAGATCTGAGAGAACCTTAGATTACACTACATAAGACCCATGGCAAATAGGAGAAATTCATACTGGACTCCCAAGAAACAAGCCTGTGAACAGACAGAGGGCTGCTTCTCCCCCAGGAAGTGGGAACTGGTTTGAAAGAAGTGAGTGATTCAGAAGTAAAGATGGATTTCAAATTGAGCTGGAGGGGGTTCCCCTGAGGTCCCCTTAAGAAAGCTCCAGTTCCTTAAAAGCAGCCTGGGAAAGGGAGTGAGTCACTCATTTGACTCACAGATTTAGTCCGTGGTAGCAAAGCACAAATGGGCACCATTAACATGACAAAAGGTAGGAAAGCCTCAGCTAATTATAGCCCTTGAGGGAGGCAGGTAGCTCTGCACCAAGCTGCATCACTGTAGGGCTGGTCACACTATGACCCACCGTGTCTTCCAAAGGCCTTCCCTTCGCTGCTCTCGGGAGGCAGCTTCCTTCTGGACTGCTCCCTGAAACTACATTTTTCTCAGAAATCACATCTGGACCAGAACAAGACACAAGTGTGAGCTAGTCAAAGTGTGCCCGTGTTCTCCTCCCAAAGCACACTTTTCCTCCTGCTTTTGTCCACTGAGCAAAAGTGGGATGTTATCTCCTCTCCCCCAAGATGCGGGACTTTCTGGTTCTTTTTACTGCTAGGACATTTCTAGTGAGATCTGCCGTAATTACCGCCTCTGTCCGCTTTACTAGGACAGCCTGAGAGTTCCGGAAGCCAGATCTTCAGCTCCATCTTGAAACTCTCTCCCGAACTCCTAGTTTCCTGAAGTCTCTCTTAGGCGTTCTCGAAGCCGGCCTCCTCTACGTTGCTCCCTGATGTCTTTTTAAATACCTCTAAACTTGGCTTAGACACTGCTGAATATCTTGTCAACCCAGTCCTACAACATCTCCAGTACTCCCTGTCTTAGGTAGAAACACCACCATCCAGCCACTCTCCCAAGCAGAGACCTAGCAGCCAAGCCAGCTTCCTCCCCTCAAGCCAGCCCCCAAAGTCCAACAATTAGAGCATCTAAGTATCTCTGAAATCCAGCCCTTCTTTCTAGCCCCTCTACCTCATTACTGAGGAGCTCCCTCAGTTATAGAACTGAAGTAATTTCTTTTAGTTGTGATTCTTTTTTTCAATTATTTTTTTAACTATTTGGAGGTATAAAAGACTAATTGTTTCTATATTGAAAGTCGTCTATATGAGGCTTTATTTAGAACTGTTGAGAAATGGGACCTATAGAACTTTCTTTGAAGGATATATATATCCTAGAACATTTGTTGTAAAGTTTACATATATTAGCTGAACCAGCTAACACAGAACAGCATGTATCACAAACTTGGGGAAAATTTGACACCAGTTTTTGCCAGGCAGGCCAGTATTTAAGACTAGGTTACACTTAGGCCCTACGCTAGGTATCTTCCATTTGCCTGTTATATTTACTCCCTTCCTTTCACCACCTCACTGTGAGCCCAAGGAGGTTGACTAGAACAGACTGCATAAATGAGATCTTTTGCTTTCTGGCATCTGGTTTGATCTGGCCAATGGAAGTCACTCTGAAAAGATCAGAAGGAGAGAAGGGGAGTGAGGTTGGGGTATTTATTTCCCCAGTTCCCTCCCCTCCAGGTTGCTTCCAGTTGACTGTCTTCTTCTCCAAAAGTCTGCAGCTTCTGTCAAGGAAGCCTTCTCCATAGAGCTAGCTCTTCAGTTCCTGTAGCCACTTCCTCCCTGACCTATGGGGTCAGGGTGGTATCAGCTCATCGCAATTACTAACCCCACAGTATTGCATTATCCTCTGTGGGTTTCCTTAAACCCTACGCACATCCTTATAAACAGTCCCTTACTAAACTTTTCTCAAAATAACTAGTTTGAGTATGCCATTTACTTCTCTACAGGAGCCTGGCTGTTACAGTAATTGGAGAGCCTAGGAAAAAGACTTTCAAAATGGGATTCTGAGTTTGGGCTACCACATTGGAGAATTTTACAACCACCTCCTTGTTAAGAGGAAATGGGACTCTAGTAATCCATGGTATGTGCTGGCATCACAATCACTCAAATTATCACAGGTAGTGGCATGCGATGACCTGCAGGTAGAAGGCAAGGTGCTGAGAGATTAAATGCCTGGAATGTATCATTGCTATGGTAACAACAGTACTTATAAAGCTTGTGGGTTTGATTTTAAAGATTTGGGGCCCAGCTAGCTTCTGATGGTGACTAGAGAGCATACACAGAGAAAAAGAAGAAATTGGAGATTGTGAACAGCTAACTCAAAACACAAGTGGAAAATTAGAAAGATTTAAGGGCAGTTATAGAGAAGATCTGACTTAGGACCAAGGGCTGTAGGAGCAGGAATCCAAAAGCTCAATGAGATTCAAATGTTGGAACAGATCTATTATGAGCAATCTGCTCAGTCAACCCTAACCTTACCTTCTTTGAGGACCTGAGGATACTCCCTTCATCAAGACATCAAGGGGAAGCCGGTGTGGCTCAGTCGATAGAGCTCCCGTTTACCATATGGGAGGCCCCGGGTTCCCTTCCCTATGAGGGCAGGCCGGCCCGCACAGCGCGGTGGGCTGATGCAGCAGGACTTCACAGTGGGGCGGAGATAAGCAGACACAGAAAAAACACACAGCAAATGGAAACAGCAAACACGGGGAGCAAGGGGGGGGAGGGGTAAATAAATAAATAAATAAATCTTTTTTTAAAAAAAAGACATCAAGACATTAGAAAATTAAGATATTCATTGATTAGATGGGAAGATATTTATTGGTGAATGGGGGTGGGGGAGGTTGATTAGCATCATTGTACAGTGCTGTCGTCTATAAGCCAATGACCACAACAGGAAATGCTGCAATGGAATTGTGCTCTCTGGTTTCAGTGGAAATAATGATATCCCAGAGTAGTAGAGGGCAGGCAGCTGCCATCACCAACACAGACAAGGTGGGCACAATTACCACAATGAGCCATGAGGGCCAAGTAGTTATGGTTTAGACCCATATTTAGAGGTGGAAAAATTCTAGGTCTGCTGGGCAGAAACCTAATTCATATTGCTGTAGTGGGGAATCCACAGCCCCTTAAAGTAGTTCCTAGACCTAAATACATTCACAGGCCCAGAGCCCCTTACCTGAGCAAGAACTTTGAGGAAGGACCCAACAATGCAGCCACAGATGTTTACAGGAAGTCATCCCTCTAGGCTTTCCTAGAGGTTGCCTGCAGTCTTGTAAGAGAGTTAACTAGACATTGGGGAAGGTGAAATACCAGACCTGGAGTTATTAGACACTGGATCTGAAGTGACCCCTCTCTCCAGAGATCCACCGCTGTGGTTTATTAGTCAGAGCAGAGGCTTAAGTAGGAAAGGGGATAATAGAGTCTGGGTCCAAGAGGATCACCAAGTGGGACCAGAGACTCACCCTCTCTCTGGTTATCCCCCCAATTCCAGAGTGTAGAGTGGTAACAGACGACAGAAGCCCCACTTTGGTTCCCTGGTTTGTGAAGTCAGGGCTATTTGGGTAGGAAGAGCTGAGTAGAAGCCCCTGGAACTTCCTCAACCCTTTTCAAGGTAGTTAACCAAAAGTGATATCACATTCCTAGGGAACTGCAGTAATTAGTACCACCATCAACTAGTGGTTCATGGGAGGTAATTTTTAACACCATTTAGCTACAGCATGAAGAATAACTATAGGATATCACAACACTAGCTGATGGAAATGCCAATCACTGCTGCAATTCCAGATGTGGTATCTTCACTGGGACAAATAACACAGCCCCTGGAAATTAGTGTGCACCTATTGACTTTGAAATTTTTTTTCACATTTATTAGTAAATATTGTCAGAGGTAGTTTGCCTTTGTGTAGCAGGAAAAACAATAAACCTTTACTCGCTTGCCTCAGGGCTACATATGATATTAGAGTGACATCATCAACATGGTGAATTAAGTCAACCCCTAGAAAATTCTCCCCTCAGAAACAACTAATGAAAGGACAAATCCCACTTGCTTGGAACTCTGGAGGATGATAGAGACTGGAAAAGAAATCCACAAATGCTGAATTGAAGAAAAAGAAAAAGAATCTCCAAGATCAGATAGGAGTTTCCCCCCCAGACCCACCAGGCTGGACCCCTCACCGTCACTGCATCCTGCGCAGCTTGGGAGCTGCACAGGGTCAGCATGGCCTGAGTATGAATACCTCCTGCTGTGGATACAGGCTATAGAGACACCCCCAGCAGTGAGTTAGAACCCCATGCATTCTTATGCTTAAACCTACCATTTTTTCATTTTCCTATTAATTGTATTTGGCTATTTTATTGGTTTCATTTTTGAAGAAGTATTAGGTCACAGAAGGATGACAACTGGGGCAGGGAGGATCAATGGTGTGGGGCATCAGTGATGGGGGATATATGGGAGGAAGTTCACCTGGAGATACATATAAGGTATATGAATGTGTTCAAATGTTCATGGGGCATTGTCACAGTGGGTGGAGACTCACACAATAACCAAGAGAATATTGAATTCCCATCCTGAGAGCTCTGTCATGTTCTCTATGTAGCAGCAACTGTCCCCCAAGTACGGGAGCAATGACTGGTGAAGGAGGATGGTCCATTGATGGGCCCTTCATATTGAGGACTTTGCTTGTGAGCCTTTGCTCTTGAAATTGAAACTTAGCCTAGTGTCGTAGGGTGCCTAAGAGTTGCCTTCTGAGAGCCTCCTTGTTGCTCAAATGTGGCCTCTCTCTAAATCAAACTCAGCATATAAATGCATTACCTTCCCCCCAGCATGGGACATGACTCCTGGGGATGAGCCTCCCTGGCACTGTGGGATTACTACCAAGCACCAACTAGCAATGCAACTGGAAAAAGACCTTGAATAAAAGGGGGAAAAGATAAAGACAAATGAGCTTATATGGCTAAGAGACTTCATCCCAGAGGTAACACTTATACACAACTCAGCAGGATCTCAAAGACTTCCAAAGTGGATACTACCTCAAATAGTGGGGCTTCTGAGGGCTCTGGAGACACCCAGGTCCTACGGTCAGGGCAGATAGTGCCAGAGTTTGGTGCCTTGCCAGTAGGCCCTACTTTGGAGTTTGTGCTCCTGAGAGTGACAGAGTTGGACTCAGTTATGGCTTCCCTACACATGGTCCCTCTGTCCCTTCTATTTGAACCTATACTTGGTGCTGGAGTTGGTAAGTGTACATCCAAGAGGCTTGAATCTTTGGACTGTCCATGAGCCAGCTGGGTCCTGAGCCTCAGTGGAGTTGCAACACTACTCTCCAGTTCGTTGGACTCATCCAGGACAACTAACAAGGAAGTGAGGATTGACAACCACCATACCAAGGAAACAAGAGAGCCTACAACTGCAAGCAAGAGAGTCCCATCTATTGGCTGTATGGGATTGAAGCCCCCTCTCAATTAGAGGTAGAGTGGACATCACCATCCCAGAATCCTCAGGATTGGGGAATGAACTATGGACTAGACTGGACTTACTGGTATTCTACAATAGACTTGTTGTGATTCTAGCAATGGAAGAAATTACAGCATTGATGTGGAGGCAGTAACCACTAGAGCTCTAGGGGCAGGGGGAGGGAAAGACAGGTGTAATGTGGGACTTGGGAATCATACTAAATGGCATTGCAATGACAGATACATGCCATTATATATCCTCCCATAGACTGCAGAATTGTGTGGGAAAGAGTGTAAACTACAATGTGAACTATGGTCCATGCTCAATGGCAATGCCCCAGGATGCATTTATCAATTGCAATGAATGTGCCACACTAAGGAAGGATGTTGTTTATGTGGGAGGATGTGGGAGGTATGGGGAGCAAGGCATATGGGAATCCCTATATATTTTGTGTAACATTTGTGTAATCTAAGTATCTTTAAAAAAATACATATTAAATTTTTTTTAAATAAATAAATGTGTTCTTACATGAAAATAAATAAATAAAGAACCCCATGCATATCTGGGCACAGGGACAAAGTCTGCAGAGACTCGGGACAGAATACAAGCCACTGAAGAGTACTGCACACATAAGGGCTGCAGGGAAAAAAAAAAGAGAGAGAGAGAGAAACCCACAGGAGAAGTGTTGGCAAGAGGTACAAACATTTAATCCAATCTGTGAGGACCACCAGACATGAAATGAACCTTTCTGGAGTGACCCATCTTTATGCATTGAACTCATCTGGGTCCCTAGGTCAAGATATCCTATAGAGGAAGAAACCAGAGGCAGAAATCCCTCCCAGAAAAAAAAGAAGGGGTTGACTGAACTGCTGAAAGATAGAATGGGTCCCAGAACTGAAAAGTGTAAGGAAAAGGGGACACTGATTGAAGAAGAGAATTTAAAGAAATCATATGAACTGGAAAGAAAATGCTACACAAACACAAACAGAGCAGATCAAGATTTCTGGAGAAAGAACAGAGGAAAGGAAGCTGGACACAAACTTCCTAAGGAATTTGCAAAAAGATGGAAGCAACCTAAGTGTCATCATCGATGAAGGATAAATGAAAGGCGGTATATACATACAATGGAATATTATTCAGCCATAAAAATGAATGATGTTCTGGTTCTTCCGACAATATGGATGAACCTTGATGATATCATGTTGAGTGAAATAAGTCAGACACAAAAGGACAAATATTGTATGATCTCACTGATATGAAATAATTAGTATAAGCAAACTCATAGAGATAGAATCTATAATATAGGTTACCAAGGGCTGGGTTAGGGATAGGGAATGGTGAATTAATGTTTATTTTGTACAGAATTTCCATTTGGATTGATTGTAAAGTTTTGGAAATGGATGGCGGTGATAGCACAACATTGTGAGTGTAATTAACAGCAATGAATTATATATGTGAATGTGGCTAAAAGGGGGAAATTTTAGGTCATATATGTTACTAGAATAAAAATTAAAAGATAAAACATAGGACTGTACAACACAGTGAGCCCCATTATAACTGAGAGTACAATTATAAAAATGTACTTTTATGAATTAAAACAAATGTACCACGCTAACACAAGACATTAATGATAGGGTGATTGTTTTAGTTTGCTAGGCTGCCAAAATGCAATATACCAGAAATGGGTTAGCGTTTACAATGGGGATTTATTAACTTGCGAGCTCACAGTTAGGGGGCCATGAGTGTCCAAGTCAAGGCATCATCAGATGATGCTTTCTCCCCAAAGACTGGCTGCCAGCAATCCTGGACATCTCTGTCATATGGCAAGGCACATGGCCTCTCCCTTTTCTCTGGGTCTCGTTGCTTCAGCCTGAAGCTTTCTCTCTCTGTCTCTCTCTCTCTGTATTCATGCCATTTATAAAGGACACCAGTTAGAAGATTAAGACCCACCCTGGGCCATGCCTTACTGAAGTAACTTAATCAAAAGGTCCCATCCACAATAGGTTTACACCCACAGGAAAGGATTAACTCTAAGAACATAATTTTCTGGGGTCCATCCAGCTTCAAACTGCCATAGTGATATATTGGGAAAAAAATACAGCCTAATGCAAACTATGGACTATAGTTAATGGTGCAATTATAGTATTCTTTCATCAGTTGTAACAAAGGTACCACACTAATGTTATCAGGGGCTGGGTGTATATGAATGCTGTATTTTTTACATGATTTTTCTGTAAATCTATAATTTCTCCAATTAAAAAATAAATTACATGAATTCAATAGACAGGGTGGGAATAAAAAGACAAAGGAATGAAATATAGAAAATAAAAAATTTAGTAAGAAAATTAAAGTATGTATTTTAATTAATAATAGTATGCCAATATTGACTCATTAACCATAACAAATGTACCATACTAATGAAAGTTGTTATAGAGGAAGATCAGGAGCTCTAAATCAGAGAAATGAGAGCTCTCTTTGGAAAAAGGAAGGAAAAGAAATAGAGAAGAAGAAATTTTTTAAAGTCCCAGAACTGAAGAACATGTATTTCTCAATTGAAAATATCCACCAAGTGCCCAACACAGTGAATGAAAAAATGCACTAAAGCATACCAGTATGAAATTTCAGAAGCCTGGGAATAAAGAGGTCTTAAAAGCTTTCAGAAAGACAAATGATCAGTAATAAGGATGGTCTTAGATAATTCTCATCAGCAACACTGGAAGCTAGAAGATAATGGAGAATTGCCTTCAAAATTCTAAGAAAACATATTTCTAACCTAGAAAAATATATAGTTGAAAATCATTCAATTGAGAGAGTAGAATGAAAACAATAAAAAATTAACCTGTCATGTACCTTTTTTTCTTGAAGTTTCTAAGCATGTGGTAGACCAAATATGGGAGTAAACTAAGAAAGAGGAAGACATGGGTATCCAATGCAAGAAAGAAGCAAAGGTAATTTCTAGGATGATAGTAAAGGAAAAACCAATACTCAGAAGCTTGCTGGAGAGAATCAGTTCAGACTAAGGCAGGAAAACTCAGGACTACAGAAAGAATGTTGCAAGAAAAAAAAAAGAAGAAAAGACAAGACAATCCTTTGTGTTATAATATATTGTGGGAAATTCATACTGTGGACAGATTCGATTTGGGGCGAAATTAATAGGTATATAGAAAAGTTAGAAAATTTAAAACAAAGGATAAATTTAATCCATAGAAGACAAAAAGTTATATAAAAAAGTAAATGAATTACACTAGATAACTCAGCTGTAAATAAAATTTAAACAGTCATAGTAACATAAACATGAATATTAATTTATTAAAACTGTGTAACATTAGTAGGATGGAGTGTTATATGTGTGGATATATGTGTGGAGGGGTGGGGGTGTAAAAGTGCTAAATCCTTATCTTCATAATGGAAACTTGAAAGAAAAAAAATAAGAAATATAAATATGTTATATAGAAATACAGAGGTAAATAGCAGAAGGAACAGCCACAAGAGCAAAAATAGAAGTTGATGGGAGAAGTGGTAGGGCCTTGTAAAATATTTTGCTTTATATTCTCTTTTATTGTTTTTTAATTAATTTACCTTTTACCTAATAAGAGTTATAAAAGAGCATCCAAGAAAGAGTTCCTTCCTTCAGAATTATTAAACAGCCACTTTTAATGGTAGAATCAAGTCCTTCATATTTTATATAACAGTTCCATCTAAAGAAACAGTAAAGTCAATGCCATTTTTTAAAGTGTAGCCCATTGATTCCTAAAGAATCCCCTACTTAAATACTAATAAATTCATCTTTTATGATTTTTTTGTTTTGGATGGTAAAGCATTACCACAACCACCAGTAATTTAAAAAGTAGAAAGAAGGAAAAAGAACTCTCCTCTGGTGATTTCTGTGGCTTTAATGTCACAGACCAGGAGTGACAATAATATACACATAGCACAACTATCAATAGCTATTAGAAGATAGTATACAAGCCCAAATGTTCAAAATAAAAATCTGAGGTTTTGGTAAATGCCATGTAATAACTAACTGTCCCCAAAACACCACATTACAAGACTATTTGGTTTCTAAGGGGCTATATAACAACCACTTTATCCTGAAGGACTCATCAGAAACTAATATAAGCCCAACCCAATCAAGATGGCAAAGTGAGACACTATATGGCTCTATTCCCCCACAGAAGCTTTGAACAACCAGGAAGAACTGGCAGAAACAACTTTCTCAAATCTCTAGAAAATAGTTAAAGGACTGCAGAAACGGGGCAAGAACTGAATTAAGGAAAAAGCTACTTAAAAGTGGTAGAAATTTTGTAGCTGGCCCCTTTCCCAACCTCACTGGCTCAGCGAAGAGGTGGCCCATACTCCCAGTGCAGGACCTTGATCCCAGTTATGAAGGGAGAAGAGTAACCCTCATGAACATACTGGGAGCATGAATGTCTGGCTCAATCTGTCTGGTGGTGGCCTGAGGGACTTGTTGTCCAAGAACTTGCCCTATCTGTAGAAGACAATTCATGGAGCCCTCCTACAGATCTCTATGGGAGAACATCCAGGTTGTGCTGCCTAGGGCAAGGATTGCTGTTACAGGATACATAGTACAGGGCCCAGGACTATGAGGAAACTGTTTCCTAAGGAAGAGGGGACATTCAGAACCATGTAAATGGGGGAATTCCCAGGGCCACATATACAGGTCCATGACAAAATTCATGTGCAGAAAGAATCAGGGAGGCCCCTACACTATGCCTGGAGCTATTCTCCAAACTCATTTTATGGATAAGTTCTGAAGGAAAGCACTTACACAGGTAAATCTGCAAAGACTGGAAAAGACTTTTAGTTTGTTTCTTCTTTTAAATTTTTTGTTAGCTCCTGGCATTCAAGAAAAGCTTTGTCACAACACTACCTGGATATAAGCTCAAAGAACAGACACTTCAGAATCTAAATTTCAGTGATAACACATTAAAATATAAAAATTCTAGGTTTCAGCAAATGTTACAGAACATACAAAGAAACAGAAAGTTATGACCCAGGCAAAAGAGAAGATTAAACTATTAGCAGCCATCAATGAGGGGGATCAGACCTGGGATATAAGACACAGACTTTTTAAAAAATGGTACTAATTATACTAAGAGAACTACAGGAAATATGGAAAAAAACAAAAGGAAATCAGGGAAAAGATAGATGAACACAAAGAGAATATCAATAGAGAAGTGGAAATTATGAAAAGGAACCTAACAGAGCTGAAGTCCACAGTAACAGAAATTAAAAATTCCCTGGAGGGATTCAACAGCAGATTGGAGTTGGCAGAAGAAAGATCAGAGGACTTAAAAATAAAACAATTAAAATCACTCAGTCTGAGGAGCAGAAAGAAGAAAGAATTAAGAAAAGTGAACAGGACCTGAGGAATCTGTGGGGCACCCTCAAGTGTACCAATATACTCATTATGGGAGTCTCAGTAGGAGAAGAAAGAGAGAAAAGGACAGAGAGAATATTCAAAGAAAAAATGGTTGAAAACTTTCTAAATTTAAATAAAGACACTCAATGAACTCCAAACAAGATAAACCTAAATAGACCCACACTGCAGCATATTATAATCAAACTGTCAAATGCCTTAGTGAGAGAATTCTGAGGGCCACAAGAGAGAAACATGTCATGTACAAGGGAGCCTCAATAAAATTAAATGCCAATTTCTTGTTGGAAACTATGGAGGCAAGAAAGTAATGGGATGACATATTTAAAGTGCTGAAAGCAAAAAATTGCCAACCAAAAATTCTATATCCAGCAAAACTGTCTTTCAAAGGTGAGGGAGAGATAAAGGCATTTCCAGATAAACCAAAGCTAAAGGAGTTCATCACCACTAGACAGGCCCTACATGAGATGCTAATGAGAGTTCTACAGGTTGAAAGGGAAAGACAGTAGACAATAGATTGAAGCTGCAAGAAGAAGTAAAGATATGTGGTGAGGGTAACAACATGGTACATATAAATGCCAGTACTATTGTATTTTGGGATTGTAATTCCACTTTTTACCTCCTACAGATCTAAAAGGCAAATGCACATAATGTAATGATAAATCAGTGGTTTGTCCTCATAATGTATAAGCATGTAATCTGTGACAAGAACTACATAAAGATGAGAAGACAGATGGGTACTGAAACATAGTTTACTTATACTGTTGAAGTTAAGTTGTTATCAAAGCACACAAGATTGTTACAGATTTAGGATGTTAAATTTAAGTACCAGAAGCGGGTGTGGCTCAGTGGATAGAGCCCCCGTTTACCATATGGGAGGCCCGGGTTCGCGTCCCGAGACCTCCTTGTGAGGGCACGCCGGCCTGAGCGGTGCAGTGGGCTGATGCAGCAACCTCACGGCAGGAAGCGGGTGTGGCGCAATGGATAGAGCACCCGTTTACCATATGAGAGGCCCCGGGTTCGCTTCCCGGCGCCTCCTTGTGAGGGCAGGCCGGCTCGCGCGGCGCCGTGGGCTGATGCGGCAAGACCTCACAGCAAG
>JAQZBX010086776.1:0-12954 GCA_029593785.1 Cabassous unicinctus
GCCTCCAGAGCAGCGAGCCCCCAAGCAGTGAGCCCTCTGAGCTGCGTGCCCCCCAAGCAGCGCCAGGCGCCGTCGTGGTCTGCATGCCTCAGGAGGAGCGGGGAGCCTGCGGGAGCTGCATAAGCAGGGCTGGGGGCAGGTGTGAAACGGGGCCGTTTACCGTCCTCTCCATAACGGTCATTTTCTAGGTCACAGATTCCTTTGGTGGTTGAAGACTGCTTTTCCATTTTCCTGTGTGCTTTGGTCAAACCGTCCAGGTGGCCCGCAAGTCCTCACACAGCGCCTCGCTCTGCTTGTTACATCTGGATGAGCCTTCTCTTCACTTCTATCAGAAGCTGGGCTTCTGTTCTCTAATTCTGTCATGTCTTCATCCAGAAAACTGACTTTCAGGTTGGCAGTAGCGTTTGCAGTAGCAAGACCTGCATCACTGAGTGTGTCCCATTCCAGGATTAAATGATGCACGTCAGCTGCACTGCCCTTAGTTCTTTTTGCACCGACAAATAAGACAGGTTTTCTGGGGGTTGCAATTCCTCTCTTTGCTTCCGTGCCGCACGCCGACCTGCCGGGCGCACTGCTCCAAAAGCTGGAGAGCAGCGGTAGGCGTTCAGTGTGGAGGCGCTCTTTGTGGTTCTCGATGCATCCCCTTCTCGGGACAACAGGACTGCAGTGGTGGACCCTGCGGAGGCCGTGCGGTGCCGAGAACTCGCTCCCGGAGCTGAGGTGACCTAAGCCCCGCCCCCGCCCCAGCCGCCACCCAGGCCGCATCCTCCGGCTGCTCCCGATAGCGAGGGGGCCGTCTTAGACCGCGCTGCCTGCTGCCCTCCCACCCAGCCCCCACGCCTTTCGCGAGGTCTGAGGCCCTGCCTCGCCCGCTCCTGGATAAGCCCATCTTTCTGTTTCTCGGAAGAGCTGGTGTCCACCCAGCGTGGCTGCAGGACCGAGCTGCGTTGTTAGCAAATCCCAGCCTCGATGGCCCTTCCATCCTGGTGCCACCCCAGAGGTCCCTCCTGGTCCCTCCGCGTCTACAGATGGCGATTCTGCTCCATCCAAATCCCGCAGGGAGCTGCCCCACCCGGTGGAGAGGAAGAGACACCCCGAGTCATAACAAGCAGGAGCCTGGGCGGAGGCTCCTCACAAGTCCTGGGGGCTGGCCCGGTGGGAGGAGGAGACGTTGGCCCACAGCCAGCATGCAGCAGCTCGGTTTACAGTTCCAGGTTTCTGACTCCTTACTTGCTAGCTCATTCTCAGCTAATGCCCTCCTAGCATTTCTAAAGAAACTCTCTCTTTTTTCTTGAATGGGCCTTGTTTTGATGCCTTGGTTATTTGGTTTTTATGGTAGTAATCTATGCCTCGTTTTTGTGTCCTGTTAACACCTACAAGGACGATTTCATCAAGGCCATGACCCCCTCCCAGTGACAGCCACATGTGCACATTCACACTGACGTAAGGAATGCCGGGCGGGGGTCTGTGGGCGCCTGCTTCCCACCCCCACGCTCCTCACAGAGTCCCGGAGTTCAGGGATCTCAGATTCAGAACCTGCTCTGTAGAAGCCAAAGGGGGGGAGTGAACAGAGGCCAGAGACTGGGATTTCAGCGTAAGGACCAAAATGGAACCAGGCCTGGGAACAGTGGCCGAGAGCCGGGCTGGTCCTCACTGAACCGGTAACTCCCACGGGGTCTTGGATCCTCCTGCTCTCTTTCCTTCCTTTACTTCCAGAGAGAACTGCATTTTAAAACTCCTGAGCTGGGAAGCGGGTGTGGGTCAATGGATAGATCCCACGTTTACCATATGGGAGACCCCGGGTTCGCTTCCCGGGGCCTCCTTGTGAGAGAAGGCCGGCCGTCGCGGCGCGGTGGGCTGGTGCAGCGGGACCTCACAGCAAGGGGGAGATAAGCAGACACGGAAGAAACACACAGCGAATGGATACAGCAAACACAAGCAGCAAGGGGGGGATAAATAAATAAATAAATAAATCTTTAAAAAAATAATAATAATAAAATAAAATAAAACTCCTGAGCTAAAGCTGACTAATGTCTGCACGTCCCTGCTAAACAGCCTTTTGCTTTTCCTAAGTGTACTTAACACGAACTCTGCTTGTGCCATCTCTTGGTCTCAGGCAGCTGATGTAGACATTCACATGGAAATTAAAAATTAAAAGTAAGGTGTGGGAACAGCCCAGTCTTCTTCAGCAGGACGTTCTCCGCCTTGTGTGGCTCAGCTTGCCTTAACCCTGGTGTTTCCATTGACCTGCTTTGCTGCTGCAGGGAAACCCTTAATCTCATGTCGTCTCCTTTCCACAAAATGGGAAAACCTTTGTGCTACCTCACCCTGGTGCCTGGCGCTGGTCATCTGTCTTTGATTTTGAAGGGTTTGAAGGCCCTAAGCTTTCTGACACTACTGCAGGCAAAATACCATTCACACATAATTGACAAAATTCACTCTTAGGCAGATTTTATTCTGCAAACACAAAAATGATGCAAGTTTGAACATGCAGAATAGAATTCTTTTCTTTCTACTCCTGCACGTCTCTTTCTACCTTAGTCTGGCTGAGGCAAAGCAATGCTGACAGTTTGCAAAGCAGCTACATGTTTCTAGAGGAAGACAGAATGCAGACATGCCACAGAGGTGTGGGGATGCAGCAAATGCTTATCCATTAATTGTGGATTCGAGGCTGGCTGGCAAGGTGGTAAAACCACCCTGAGTTCCAGGCACCAAGCCTGTGGGCAATGGGCTTCTGCTGAATTAACACCGAGCCAAAACAACTACAGCAAACCCAACCAAACTACACCAACCCAAAATCTACCAAATCTACCAAACCCAACTATACTACACCAACCAAACCACAGCAAACCAAAATACACCAAACCCAGCCAAACTACACCAAACCAACCAAACTGAACTATACCAAACCAACCAAATCAAACTATACCAACCCAAAATCTACCAAACCCAACCAAACTACACCAAACCAACCAAACCACACCAAACCAAAATACACCACACCCAAACAAACCAAACTACACCAACCCAACTAAATCAAACTACACCAATCCAAACCAAACAACAGCAAGCCAAATGACACCAGACCCAGCCAAACCACACTTAGTGTGTGCATACATGTGCACGTGTCGTAGAATGTAAGCTCCGCTATCATTTAAGCTCCCAGAGAGAGGATTTTTCGTCTTGTCCATTTGTTTCAGGAAATTGCTTGGTACATAGTTAGATACCCAATAAATATTTGTTGAAGTAAAGAATTGTTTTCAGTTTTATTAACAAATTATTTTGTTGACTTTAATGCCTTTAATTAATGCAAAGAAATGAGCAAACAAAACAAAACCCTACTGGTGGTGTTCATGAGAAACCCTAATGTAATCCCCCAGCCACGCAGAGCAGTTAGATCCTAGTATTCGGAAAAGCCGCACAGCATTCCTAACAGAATGGTGGTGGGAAAGAGCCTGCTCCTGGTCGCGTCTTCTTGAGCTGCACAGACTGTAGGGTATTTCATCATCGCCTTCAGAGGGAGCGGTCGCACCAGGGGAGAAAGCACAGGGGCGGCGCTGGGCACAGGGGAGCCCGCCTCCCCAGCGCGGCCTGCGCCTTCGTGCGGCCTTTGGACCAGGCACCCGCCCCGCAAAAGGGCAATCGTTTGTCAGAAACGCAACCCATTTTGGAGACTGGAAGTGTTTCCCATCTTTCAAAAGCTGAACAGCCCCCCTCCACCCGCACCTGAAGAGCTGGGCCGCCTGGTGCTCTGGGACTCGGCGGGGAAGGAAAGACGGACTCTGCAGAGCAGGACAGCGGCCTCTGAGCCCCTGGGCCGCTCACAAGCCCGTCTGGCCTGCTCAGCTCTGCTCCCAGACCCTCGTGTAAGTTTGGACAGAGTCCTCAAAGTTTTTGTCGAATGAGTGAATTTCACCCTGGTCTCCCCGTTTCCTCGGGAAAGGGAGGGGCTGGCGGTGGGCCATCAGGTTAAATGTTTCTCACGTAAAGTCACCAGCCGGTGATGACAAGCTCTGTCATGTCCTGAAAGACAGCGCTCCTGAAAGGGCACTTACGTGAGATGTTAGAATTCAACCCGAGCGTTAATGCTTATAATGGGAAAACATGTATTTTCCATATTTTCTCTCCGGGAGGAAGGCTTCCCACCCAGCAATGAGGGGAAGACAAAATTGGTTCAGTTATGTCCAGAGAAAAAAAGGTTAACCTAGCTTCTAGGTCTCCCTGTGTCAGCATTCTTTTCATCTTCTGAGAGTTACTGCCTGTAAACAGCTGGGGCTGGCGCAGGCCTCCAGTGCCCTGACTCATGCGGCTCTGACAGTCAGCAGACAGTCAGCCCCTTTCTTCCCTGAGCACGCTTGGCAGATACAACAGAGCGCGCAGGAAGAAGGCAGTGGAAACTTCTGCCCCGCTGCCCTCTTCTTCCGAGAGAAGAGAAAAGCACATACCGCATGCTTAGTCTTTACAGCATACTTTCAGAGCCCTTACAGAGAGGCTGGAATATGTGAGGCTATTTTAGTGTAGTTTTTAAAATTTCCTTCTCTAATCTATCCACTGATGAAGAGCAGAGCTCGAGATAAGATTGTGAGAGTTTCTAGATTTGGAAAGTCTGGATGAATCAATATTTGGAAGAGGGCCGTTAGGGTCAGGGTCAGGGTCAGGGTCAGGGTCAGGGTCAGGGTCAGGGTTAGGGTTAGGGTGCTTCCTAGAGCACATGGCCTCCACTGGCCACCCCACCCCACCTGTGATTCGTGAAGGTCTTAAATCACAAAACAACCTCAGCCTTCTTATCACCATTAAAGTTCAGGTAGCACTGCAGACAGAATTTTAGGAATAATCCCTTTTTTCTTTAGTATGTGTGCCAAGTGGTCACGAAATCGATTCTTGATCTCCAATTTCAGGTTAAATTCTAGAGCCTGTTTGAGCCCCAGATAACTTGTATAACACCCCTCTCCATCCCCCCATTCTGGGTTCCCAGAGACAAAACAATGAGCAGACAAAGAGAACGATTTATGTTATTATATGTTATATTTCTCTTTCCCAATATAAATGACTTTTACATGTCCATATATGTTTCTATAGTTTTCATTTTATTGTAGCTTTATCACTAGATATGAGAAAAGACAACATTGGGGCAGTTTCTGAATGACTTACAAATCCCAAAAAGTACTTAAAATACTCAGTTTTCAAAAATAACTATTGAGTCCTCTTGAGCCTCTCTTGCGTCTCGCTCGCCTTTCCTCTCAGAGGCTTATGGGTCAAAAACATCATGGTGCTGGGTCCTTGGGGCCTGGACGTGATTCCTGCTGCAGCTTCAGAGGGGCTGGCCGGTGCCGAGGAGGCCGGGACTGGGCAGGGCTGGTGGGAATGGAAACATTCCTGGGAGGCCTCCCTCTGGAATCTAGTTCGATTCAAAGCTCCCAAAGGGGCAGGGAGACTTCAACTCACGGTTAACAAGTTGGATATTAGCGCAGGTGTAGTAGGTTAGATTTCAGCCAAGGACTTCGGTGCCAGAGCAGGAAACGGCCAGCCTGTGACTGAGAAGACACCCAGGCGTAAGGACTGGTTACCTGTCCGTGTGTGATAGAACACGAAACATGGCGTGCGTGGGATGGACGTGCTTGGTTCTCTGCTCCGGGACGGTGAAAACAGCGTAACAGTGCTGGCAGCCCTGAGTGCGTCTCGTAGAGATACTCACCGTGCATCGGCACATGTCCCGTTAATCAGGAGGATTCCTCTCTTTACTTTGGGTGGAGGATGTTCCTATTTATGCCTCTTGAAGCTATTGACCAAAGAAATCCCTATAGCAGAGACCTCTGATTGCCAGATTCCACTTCCTCTTCTTGGACAGATGGAAGCAGCACATTCTGCAGCTTCCCTTGAAGTAGGTTGGTGCTGTGTGACTGAGTGTGATAGCAACAGGCTGGTCATGAGACCCACCCAAGACCCTCCTCCTTTTCTCAGGAGTGGAAGTGGGACGGCACGGAAGAAGCCTGCTTGCCGAGCCATTGCTTGGAGAGCAGCTTCTCAATCAAGCTGACCACCGAGTGATAAGAATCACAATCTTACTTTGATCGGCTCTGAAATTTGGGTGGGCTTGGCCTGCCCTGGAGGGAAGGGGGACAACCTCACTACCCGGGGCAGGGAGACCCACTCAAAACAAACAAACCAACCAACACTCAGTGGCAGGGAAGAGGTGGTTACATGCTGCTCTTTGGCTCATCTGGAAGATAAGAGATCTGAATCTGAAAGCCAAATACAAATTACCTCAACTCCCTTGGTGTATTAGTTGCTTATGGCTGCATAACAAATCACCCCCACTCAGTGGCTTAGAGACACAAACACTGATGACCCCCCGCGTCTGTGGGTCAGGAACCCGGCAGCGCAATGGCAGTGCCGGCCAGGGCTGCACGTCTAAAGGCGTGCCTGGGCGGGAAGGTCCACGCCCACAACGGCCTCGCCCTCCTGGCTGTCGGCGGGGGTCTCTGCTGCGTGCCAAGGGGCTGCTCCCTGGAGCTGCTCACAGCAGCTTGGTTTTCCCGAGAGCGAGGGATCCAAGAGAGATGCAGAAGCCGCAATGTCTTCCAAGTCCTGGTCTAGGAAGTGCGTGCCACACTTCGGCCACGTTCTCTTTATCATACCCACCACCTATGACACCACGTGGGGGCGGCCACCAAAAGGCCCCCGGGAGCTGATCACTGCACCAGGTGCCACCAGATTCAAAATGTCGACATCTTATGTTCAGATCGCCTACAAAATAGTACTGGAATTATCAAAGTTCTTTCATGGGGTAGGCATTCAATAAACATTTGTGGATGTGAACTACAGCAAATGAAAGTGAATCTTTTTCCTTTAGTGAAATTAATTAGGATGTTTAATTAAAAATAATTAAATAATTAATTTCACTTATTTCACAGACACTGGTATTTACGAGCTAGTAGCAACGTGAATTTCTATTGATGAGGTAAACTTTTTTCCTAATGATATTTACATCAAACAAGAAACAAGAAAAGGAAGTGCTTACTAAGGAAGCTTTGTTATCTATTCCAAGATAAATGAAGAAGGAACGAGGTCTACACTTAAAAAATAATGAAAAGGACCTTTCATTTGGCCCTCATTTCTAGATCACTATGACCGAGCTAAGGGAAAGTTTCCTGCCTAACACAACCAATTTCCTGCCTTCCTAAAATGACCTAGAACTTAACTTTAAGCATAATCTTTCTCCTTAATTACAGAGGAAAAAGATTTAAGGAAGTTTAAGAACAACCAGAGTTAATCTTTAACCAAAGTTGGAAGAGCAACTCAGACATGTGGCTCAATGATTAATGAATACAGTGTGTTTAAATAAAACTGGCATTATTTCTTAATCACGAACTTAAACCAAGTGACCATGGATGCTATCACGTATGATGCCCAGAAGATTTAGCTGCTCGGTTCCCGTTTGGAGACCGTATGTGCAGATTTAACTTACTTCATGGCCTGTTCACATATGCTTATGAAAGATTTCTTTTTCTCACTGGAGCCTAATTGTACTGACTCTTGTTTTGATACACAGCCACTGAAAAGGGCTAAAGGGCCAGGAGGGATTATGTTCTTTTGTGGAAGTTATTTCTTATCTTTACATTTATTGATGAATAGCAGAATTATTTTTAAAGTCAAAATAATCAATTCTTTGTGCAATAAAAATATACAATGCAATTTATATCTCTTAAGAAATACCACCTTACGATTTTGAGTTGGCTTTTTAGGGATTTGTCTAAAAATACAAACTATTTTTTAAATCATCTAAGATTGAAGTTCAGCCATTGTCTGAAAGCACAGGTGAAGCACAGATAGAAAACCCTGGAGGACCAGCAGGACTTACAGAGATCATTTTATTTATGCCCATGAGCACACAAACATCAAGGGTGTTTAAATTAAATCACGCAGTCAGTTCAAGAGCTAGACAATTACAACTTGATGACAAAAGAGGCGTTTTCCTGCCCGGATGTCCAGATAACAGATTATGAGTTCCCATGCAAACAAGATTCATATATCAAAGCTTTTCAATTTAACTGTTGTCATTGAGTTTCTAGATTTGGCAGATTCTGAGACATGCTGCTATACATCCCTCCAAGGTTTCATTGCTGGAGATAAAGAGATTCAAGTCTGGTCCAAGAATTTAAAAATCTGTGGAAACTCTCTGTATCTTTCATTGGCTTTCATTCTGAGGAAATCTGAGAGTTGACTGGCACACACACGCCTGATGGAAGGAATTGCAGTTACACTGGTAGGAAAGAGAGTAGGGCCTGAAAATGACCTTAAAAGCCACCCATCCCTGGGCCCGAGAGGTATCTTCAGAAGCTTAACTGATGGCATCTGGGCCTGTGCTCGGTCCATTGTAAAAGTCACTAAAGAGCAGCAACTACTTTTGATTAACTCTCTCTATAAGGCCCTGTACTCTGCTTGCTGGCAAAGCAGACAGAAATAAAAAGGCCACTTGTACTTTCAAGGCATTTAAAAGGTTTTTAGAAGGACTATTCATGAGTAAAATGGGTAAAAGCACAGCCAACAGTGCTGTAAGTGTCTGCGCCACGTAAGGCCAGCCCCAGTTACTCTCCAGCCGTGAGGTCTTGCCCAGGACAGGAGCCGGCTCGGAGCTCAGAGGGGCCAGAGGCCGCACCCACACCAGGTAGGTTGGAACCGAGGAACCCTGAAGGCAAAAAGAGCCCAGAGACCTAAAGGTAGGCTTGGGGCCCGCTGCGTAAGGTTGAATGTCAAGTGAAGGAATTGAGCCTTTTCGCTTTGGGTAATAGAAAGTTCTCAAAGGTGAGCATTTCAGAAGGATTAATAGGTGGCCACCTTCAGAATGAACTGTAGGCAGAGAAGCGGAGATGCAGAAAACAGGAGGATGGCTATCCTAAAACGAATCCTATGACCCTGCCGATAGCTGACACCTTTAGACCGACAAAAAAATACTGCCTTCACAGGGCTCAATCCAATAACGTGAAGCACCGCTAAAACTTGATTCCTGAAGAGAATGTGCATCGGAGGCTTGAACAAAGGTGCTGACAACAAACGGAAATAAGAAAATTAGAAAGGCAAAGCCAAGCGCTATGCTTCTTGGGTGACCTGATGAGGCCACGCTGAAAAGCCCACTTTTAACCACGTGGCATTTGAAGTGTCCACGTGGTGGCTGAAGGTGCAGGCCTGGCGCCCAGCAAGGGCGAGGAGGAGAAGGTGCATTTGGGGATTGTCCTGCAGGGGAGGTGACGGAGGCGGCAGGAAGAGTGGGGCCTCGGGGGAGGGAGACCACCGAAGGACAGAGGGAAAGCGGGCAGGCGTGGAAGGGGAGTCCCGTGGAATGGTCAGGACCAGTCTTGGGGTCTGATGACCAGAAGACAGTTCAAGCCATTTCAGGGGCAGAGTGGAGGGTGAAGTCAGGCTGTTAGGGATAAAGGGAATTGGGGGACACTGTCGGGTTTTAAGTACTGCTGGTTAGCAGAACCAACGTCTGCTACGCTCTGTGGCTTTTAATTTTTGGCATATTTAGACCTGTCCCCATGTCACTCGAAGTCCTTCCTGAGAGCACTGCAGAGTATAAAGAGATGACGCTGTCTTTAGAAAGTTCCGGCTTGCAGGTAAGAGTGGGAGCCGCCTTCACAGGCCGGCGGTGACTGTGCTCCGGTGAGTTCCCACCCCAGCCTCAGCCGCCAGGCCGTGTGCAGGCGAGGGCCTGGGGCTGGCGCGGAGGCGAGCCTGGCGGAGCTGGCGGAGCAGCTGTGGGCAGCGAGGAGCTCCTGCCTGTTCTCTGTTTTGTGACCAACACAGGCAAACGCAACAACGAGGACTCAATGAGTGGCCTCACTCTTTCCGATGTATACAACTCCTTGTAAGACATTCTCCTATTTTGGTTCCACGGTGGTTACTTCTGTGTCTATCTTGAAGTTCTGTGCATTTAAAATTATGTATATAGTTGTTTTTTTGCTGAAAACTATTTTGAGATTTTATTAGAGGAAAGACTGTTTGAGCACCATGTGGAAATTACAAACAAAGCTTATCGCAATCTGGAGATTGTAAAGATATTGAGGAAATTAACCAGATCACGTTCAAGTTGCCGTACTCACTCACCTGTACATTGAGCCCTGATTTCCATAATTGAAATGTTTCAGGGGACTTCGATGCCAAAAGCTGTTTTCATAAAGCGTTTCTTTAACTCCAGTATTAAGTTAAATTCTAGTTTACACTCAAATCAAACTCCAGTGTTGTGCTTACAGAGACGTCTCCTGGCAGCCGTCACACAGAAGGAGGCCCCCTAAACCTGTGCTCTTCATTCACAGCCCCGAGCCACGCTCCGGAAGGCCACACCCTGGGATTCTCTCTGCTCCCAGGCGGGAAGGTCCACTGAGCCTCAGCCAGGCCAGGAGTGGGTGGCAGGTACAGGGTCCCCTGCCAAGAGCGCCTCGTCACCGCGCTTATTAAAACAGCTCCTCTTCAAACTCCTTGGTGATCTCCGGTTTTCCCATAAGTTACTGCTGGATACTCAGCATCGCTAGCACTCCTCCTGCCAAGAGGCTCGCTCAGCCTTCTAAGCGTCGCTGCTGCAAGTAAAAGGTGAGACATGAAGGACACAGGTTTAACATTTTCTTAACCTAAAAACGAGAGGGTTAAAATTGGAATCAAACATTTTATCATGAAAGACGTCGTTGGAGTCTGCTGTAGTGAAAGTAACACAGAGACGGAGTTCAGGGAGGGGTAAAAGAATTGCCTGGGTCCTTGGAGAGTTTATCACCTGACGGCCTCCAGCCAGGGCGCGGTGACCACAGAAATGCATGTGGTGGTAAGGAAACGTGCCAGCAGAAAACATAGGCAAGTGTCACTAACCATACCTGTGCCAATCAGTCAACAAAACCTCCTGAGTGCCTGCTGCATGCCAGCTGCATCCTGAGTGCCTACTGCATGCCAGCTGCTGCTCTGAGAGCTGGAAATGCACCTCCTGAGTGCCTGCTGCATGCCAGCTGCATCCTGAGTGCCTACTGCATGCCAGCTGCTGCTCTGAGAGCTGGAAATGCACCTCCTGAGTGCCTACTGCATGCCAGCTGCATCCTGAGTGCCTTCTGCATGCCAGCTGCTGCTCTGAGAGCTGGAAATGCACCTCCTGAGTGCCTACTGCATGCCAGCAGCATCCTGAGTGCCTGCTGCATGCCAGCTGTATCCTGAGTGCCTTCTGCATGCCAGCTGCTACTCTGAGAGCTGGAAATGCACCTCCTGAGTGCCTGCTGCATGCCAGCTGCATCATGAGTTCTTGCTGCGTGCCAGCTGCTGCTCCGGGAGCTAGAAACACAGTAGCAGGAAATCACTGCCTCATGGATTAGTTTACACACACACACATGTATGCGCCAGGTGTATGTATGTGTGTGCATGTAGACATAAGCAGATAACTCTGTTCTCTATCACTCCTCTGTACGTCTGCAGCTACTGGACTAGGCTCTGGGGGTGCAAAGAGGACTGGTGCTTTGCCTTTGTACCAGACCCATAGACAGCCACGTGGGCACGATAATCCACTGCACTAAGTAGAGAGAGAAAGCATTAGTCAGGAAATAAGTCACTGGAGAGCAGCGTTCACTTAAGAGCGCACTGTAGGAAAACTGCTGTTTTAAATAAAGATGACAAAAGCTCTCTAGCTGAAAGCCTGAGTGCGCAGGAAACACATCTGGCCCAGGACATCGCATTTAACTTCTCTTGTTGTCTCAGTTTTGAGGTTGGCAAAGCCCAGGACGACGCGTGACAAGTAGCCCTGTTCTGCTTCTTGAAATGTGTGCGCTGGGCCTCTGCGTGTTCCACCCACTGGATGGCGTCCGCTCAGTCCTTCTGCATCGATCCATTCTTTTCTTAGTTTGCTGTGTTTGTGGATGCCGTCTAGGAGCCACAACCAGATGACTTAGCTTTATGGGCGCCCCTTGGACACGGCAGGGCTTTGCCGCCCACAGTGCAGACAAGCGTCTTCTAATCAGTATGGTCGTGACAAAGATTATTTTTGTCTGCTTGTTTTGTCTATAACCAGCATGCTAATCACGGCCAGAGGAGAGGTTGAGGAACTTCGCGCTAACCTGTTCTTCATTGCCGGGTCATGCCGCTTCTGTGGTCACATGGCCACTCACCACCTCCTAGGCTGGAAATAACCCCAGAGCTGCATCCAGTGAGTTTCAAAGCAGAGCCGTAGCATGCAATTTCTCTCTCTGAACTTTCTTAGGGTGCTTCAAACAACTCCAAACAGTTTTTGAACTTTTTCTTCTTGTTTTGGTAAAGTTCCCCAAACAAAATAAAAATACAACTATTCTAATTTTACAAAAGGCATTTACAGCCATTATCAGTTCTCACAATACTTTAGGAAACAAAACGTGTCTTGGTTACAGAAACAGCTGCCCCCTGAGTTGGAGAACACGGTGCTGCTTTGTGCTCTTGAAACCACATCCACGTTTCTAGTCTTTTCCCAATAACTTTCCTCATTGGATTAAAAGAAAACGACGAAAACCATTGTCTAACAAATAATGATTCCTTCCGTTTGTTTTCTTCCTTTTTTTATTAGAGAAGTTGTAGGTTTACAGAGAAATAATGCATACAATACAGAGTTCCCATGCATTTTCCTATTATCAGCACCTTCATTAATGTGGCACATTTGTTACAATTGATAAAAGATTATTATTATAACATTGTATTTTGAGGGTGTGAATTGGGGGGTGGCTCGGCCGCGGAGGGTCGGTCCCCCCGGTGGGGGGAATCCGGCGTGGAGGGCGACGCAGGAAAGAAACTGCGGAGACGAGGCTGGTGACTCAGGTCTGCTTTATTGAGGAAGTGCAGTACAATATAAAGGGTTGAGGGGTGGTGTGGTGTTATCTGATTGGTTAAAAATCAGGCGAAGTTGAGATAGGTTGGCGTGGGTTGTTGCTGGGTAGGAGGCAACAGAGAGGAGTGCAG
>JAQZBX010086777.1:0-12953 GCA_029593785.1 Cabassous unicinctus
AAAAAGACAATCAACCCATTTAAAAAATGGGAAAGTGGTTTGAATAGACACTTTTCCAAAGAAGAAATACAAATGGCTAAAAAGCACATGAAAAGATGCTCAACATCACTAGTTATTAAGGAAATGCAAATCAAAACTACAATGAGATATCATCTTACACCCATTAGACTGGTGGCTATTAAAAAAACAGAGGACTACAAGTGTTGGAGAGGATGTGGAGGAATAGGAACCCTTAACCACTGCTGGTAGGAATGTAGAATGGTGCAACCATTGTGGAGGACACAGTAAGGTGGTTCCTCAGAAAACTAACTATAGAACTGCCATATGATACAGCAATTCCACTGCTGGGTATATACCCAGAAGAATTGAAAGCAAGGACACGAACAGATATATGCACACCAATGTTCATAGCGGCATTATTCACTATTGCCAAAAGTTGGGATCAACCCAAATGCCCTTCAACAGATGAATGGATAAATAAATTGTGGCTTATACCTACAATGGAATATTACTCAGCTGTAAGAAGGAATACAGTATTAGCACATTGGATAACATGGATGAATCTTGAAGATGTTAAGTTGAGTGAAGCAAGCCAAGCACTGAAGGACAAATATTATATGACATCACTGATATGAATTAAGAAAACTGAGCAGACTCCCAGAGCTAGAGTTTGGAAGATAGGTTTACAGGAAATAGAAAGGGAGAAGAAGCCTGTGAACCAATGCCCACATGGGCAAAATCTATAAGGTGGAAGTGTGTAGTATGCAGTGAAGGTGCATGACAGTGGTGCAGTGATATTATTGGGTTAGGCACTGCAGGTATGTCAAGGGTATAGGGTGTGGAGGTGGTTTGGACTGTCCATGGAACTAGGGGGATGACTGGGGGAGGGAGCAGTTGAACACTGGGGATTGGTGGGTATGTGGCTGAAACTATAATGTTGGGAATGCTCTTTTGGCAATAGGGAAAGGTAGGATTACTGGTTTAGGGCATTGGATGTGGGGAGCATTCGGAGCAGGGCACAATTGGGGCAGGCTTCTAGGGAGTGTGCGAGTGTTCATCTTGACATAGTGTGTTATATCAGTGAGTGGAGACCCATATAATGAGCAGAAAAGTGTTGGATTTCCATCCTGGGGAGGCCTGCTATGTTCTCAAATAGAGGGGTGGGAGTCTATCGAGAGAATGGGTGGTGCTCAATAGGGGAGGACAGTAGTGTGTCAAGCTCTCATTGTTTTTTCAAGTAACTGTGATTCTGGCCCTGCAAAGAGTGAAACTTGGTGGTGGCTGTGGGTCCCAAGGGGAGGGGAAGGAAGGAATAGAACAGATGGAACAGGGTGCATTTTGAGGGCAATGGAAGTGTTCTAAATGATCTTGCAATGATGGATGCAGGCCATGTTAAATTTCATAAAAATTTATAAGAGTGTATGTTCCAAAATGTGAACCATAATATAAACCATTGACCATGGTTGGTAGATATGTTTCAGTATTTGTACATCAGTTGTAATAAATGCACCATCCACATATAAAATGTTATTAATGGGGAAGGGGGAAAAGGGAGAGGATTTGGGGTATATGGGAGTCCCTTATATTCTGTATGTGACTTTGCTGAGACCTAAAACTTCTTTGAAGACAAAATGAAAAAAGTAAGACATTGAGGGAATAAATGGAAGAAAATGTCACTGTACATACAGGACAACAGATCTTACAGTGTTAAAGGGCCAAATGTCAAAAAATATATATTTTTAAATTATTTTTAATTATCTCAAATTTTTTAAACAATTCAATTTTTTAAATTTTTTTAATTTTATTTCCTATTTTTAAAACTGTGGTCATTACTTCATTTTCTTATTAATTATATTTGGCTATTTTGTTGGCTTCAATTTTGAAGAAGTTTTGGATCACAGAAGGGTTACAACTGTGGCAGGGGAGGACCATTTGTGTGGAGTGTCAGTGATAGGGGATACTTGGCAGGAAGTTCACCTGGGCATACATATAAGTCATATAAATGTGTTCAAATGTTCATGGGGCATTGTCATGGTGGGTGGAGATTCACACAGAAACTGAAAGAATATTGAATTCCCATCCTGGGGAGCTCTGCCACATTCTCTGATGGAACAGCAAGAATCCCCCAAGTACAGAGGCAATGGCTAGTGAAGGAGGATGGCCCATTGATGGAACCTCGATATTGAAAACTGTGTTTATGAACCTTTACTCTTGAAATTGAAACTTAGCATTGTATTATATGTTGCCTAAGTGTAACCTCATGAGAGCCTCTTTGTGGCTCAAACGTGGCCTCTCTTTTAGCCGAACTCAGCATATAAATGCAATAACTTCCCCCCAGTGTGGGAAATGACTCCCAGGGATGAGCCTCCCTGGCACTGAGGTATTACTACCAAGAACCAACTAGCAATGCAACTGGAAAAAGACCTTGATCAAAAGGGGGAAAATGTGAAAACAAATGAGTTTATATGGCTAAGAGACTTCAAAGTGAGTCAGGAGATCATTCCAGAGGTTACGCATAAGCACCTCTCAACAAGATCTCATTGACTGCTAAATTAGATACTACCCTAAATAGCGGGGCTCCTGAGGGCTCTGAAGACACCTAGGCACTCTGGTCAGGACAGATAGTTCATGAGTTTGGTGCCTTGCCAGTGGACCCTATTTTGGGGTTTGTGCTCCCCAGTTTGACAGAATTGGACTCAGTTGTGATTTCCTTACACATGGCTCTTCGGTCCCTTCTATTTGAACCTGTAGTTGGTGCTGGAGTTGGTAGGTGTACATCCAAGAGACTTGAATCTTTGCGCTGTCCAATTCCCAGCTGAGCCCTGAACCTCAACGGAGTTGCAACATCTACTTTCCAGTTCATTGGTCTCACCCAGGACAACTAACAAGGAGGTGATGATGGACAACCACCATACCAAGGAACTGAGAGAGTCTACAATTGCAAGCAAGAGAGTCCCATCCATTGGCTGTATGGCACTGAAGTTCCCTCTCAATTAGAGGTGGAGTGGGCATCACCATCCCAGAATCCTCAGGATTGGGGAATAAATTATGGACTAGAGTGGACTAACTGATATTCTACTATAGACTTATTGTGATTCTAGCAATGAAAGAACTTATACCATTGATGTGGAGGCAGTGGCCACTGGAGCTTCTGAGGTCAGGGAGAGGGAGAACAGGTATAATACAGGGGCATTTTTGGAACTTTGTAATTGTCCTGAATGACAATGCAATGACAGATATAGGCCATTATATATCTTGTCATAGCCTACAGAATTGTGTGGGATAGAGTGTAAACTACAATGTAAACTATAATCCATGCTTAGTGGCAATACTCCAAAATGTGTTCATCAATTGCAATGAATGTAACACACTAATGAAGGATGTTGTTAATGTGGGTAAATGTGGGCGATGTGGAGAGCAGGGCATACGGGAATCCCCTATATTTTTTATGTAACATTTATGCAATCTAAATATCTTTTTTTTTTAATTAAAAATTAAATAAATAAATAAAACAAAATTTTTTAAAAACTGCACAAAATTGTCAAAAACAGTCATTACAGGACTGTGGATATGAACCAAAGGCATCCAACAAACTGAGAAGCTTTTATTAAAGAAAAAAGACTGAAATTCAGGTAAGACTACTGTTTTAGCCTAGGATTGCTTTACTCTTCTTTGCCCCACCTCCAAAGACTCCATAATTCCACCACAGTGGTGCAAGTCATGAAAACTCACACCTTCACTGACAGAACTGACTTTAATTGGAGTGGAGCCTGGAAAATCCCCACCTGTAGAGATTCCACTGGCAAACAAATGGAAAAGACCGGTTTTGCTACCAGCCTCATGTTGCATTCCATTTGGAGCAAACAATATGCTTTCAGATTAGCCAGAAATTTACCAGGAAGATCTAGACAATAAGACAGCCATTGTACTCACATAACCCTGGCAGTCTGGAAGGCTTCTCACTTGCTCATGGCTTCACATACACTCAGAGATGAGAGCAGACCCTAGATACACTCACACATTTGACTACACATGAGGCCTTGTTCATACACAGACAAGACTTGGAAAATAAAAGCCTAAAAGGACTTTTAAACTGCCTGAATTTTGAATGAATTTGTTGACCCAGACACAGGTCCATCAGCAAAGGGTTGAAGCCTTATTGGTTCAAACGGTTGAGAGTAACCTATAACCAATCATTGGCTGACCACTAAATTCTGCTCACCCAAGAAAACGTCTAGGAAACCAGGATTAAAAATAAAACAAGAATGAAAAAAGGTAAGACTCTAAGCAGAGACATCAGTAGCATACATTGGGAGTTAAATGGAATCAATATAATTAGCCCTGGCAAATCACTAAACAATCAACAAACAAACAAATAAAAACAGCAGTAATCCTTGGGGGAAGGAGGATCTGAATCCAGAGTTGCTACAATATATTATCCAAAAACTCCAGTTTTCTACAAAACATTACAAGACTTACAAAGAACCAGAAAACTGTGTGCCATAAATATAGAGAAAGAAGTCAATAGAAACTGTCTCTGAGGGAGTCAAAATGCTAATCATAGCACACAAAGACTTCAAAATAGTTATTAAAAATAGGTTCAGGGAGCAGATGTGCCTCAGACAGTTGGGTGCCCACATCCCACATAAGAGTTCCTGGGTTTGGTTCCCAGTGCCTCCTAAAAAAGATGAGCAGACACCACAATGAACAGATGCTTCAACGAGCAAGTCACCACAATGAGCAGACACCACAACCAGCAGAAGCTGCAGACACTGCAATGAGCAGATGTCACAAAGAGCAGATTTGCAACCTGCAGGGAGCAGAGGTGACTCAGGTGGTTGGGCGGTCTCAGGTTTGGTTCCTGGTGCCTCCTAAAGAAGATGAGCAGACAGTGAGCAGACAGACAAGGGAGCAGGGGCAGGAAGGGGGATAAAAATAAATTTATTTAAAAAATAGGTTCAAAGAACTAGAGGAAATATTAAAGAATTAAAGGAAAGTATGACAACAACGAGTTATAAAAGAAAGAATATCAATAAAGATATAAAATTATTCCTAAAAAAAGAACCAAAGAGGAATTCTGGGATTGGAAAATACATATAACACAAATGAAAAATTTACTAGTAGAGTTCAATGGCAGATTTTTGTGAAGAAAAATTAACCAAGCCTCAGAAACCTATGGGACACCATTAAGTATTCCAATATATTTTCAATGGTAATCCTAAAATAAAAGGAGAGTAAGAAAGGGGCAAAGAAAAACTTGAAGAAATAATGGTTAAAACTTCTCAAATGTGATGAATAACAATAATTCACAACCATGAAGCTCAACAAATTCTAAGAAGGATAAGAGATCTGCACCTATCCACATCATACTCAAACTTTTAAAAGACAAAGACCAATCTTGAAAACAGCAAGAGAAAAATAACTTATCACAGGTAAGAGATGTATAGAAAGCAAAGAGCAAAATGACAGAATTAAGTTCAATCATATCAATAGTTACATTAAATGTGACTAGATTAAACACTCCAATCAAAAGTCAGAGATTGAGTAAGGTCATCAAGATGGCAGCATAAGACATCCTCAAGAACAGAACATTTCCCTTTAGTGACAGTTAAATAAAAGGGCAGATTCAACTTTTTTGGAACTCTGGAGGATGATTGAGACGGGAGAACAACTATAGAAATGCTCAATTGGGGTGAGGACCCACACAAAAAAAGAAGGAGAATGGTGAGGCACAATTGCCCATCCAGACACCTGCCCCACCCTCAGATCCACATGGTTTAAGAGACACACAGAGATAGCTCTCCAGCCAGGGCACCTTCTGCTGTGATTGCTGAATGCAGAACCACCCATAGCAGTGGCTTAGAGTCCCAAGCACATTCAAGCACAGGGGCCCAAAGCCACATAGACCCACAGTGGGGCCCTAGTGGTTGGCACATGTGCACATTCAAAGAGGACCCCAGAAATTCGAGCAGTCTATGCCAGAACTTATGGCAAGCTGGACCCTAAATGCTGCTGCACCTAAATGAAAAAGTAGGGTGTCTTTGAAAATTAACCCTAACTAGCTACATAGGTCAAGATCCCATAATGCAGAAGTTACTAGAAGCAGAAAAGTCTCAGAGAAAGAGGAAACTGAGCCACTCTGCAGCAGTGCACTCAGGGCCGAAAGATGGAGTGAAAAGGCAGCCCAGAGCATGAGACAAGAGTTGAACAAATCATAGCCACCAGGGAGGAAAATTTGTTTAAAAGCAATGAAAACAGCACAGGGCTCACAGAGGAGCAGAGAAAAAGAAATCCTCTCCTGGAGAGGAAACAGTCACACATACTAAGGTAATCTTGAAAGTTACTGCACATGCTCAGGGTAAGAAGCAGGTGCAGAAAAACCTTAGAAAAACTGAACTGTTAATCACAGGCTGATTTATAGGTTCAATATAAACTGGACCAAGTGTTGAAGACGAGCCTAACACATGGCAAATCTGAACTAAAACCTTAGGCAAGAGGGAGAAACTGACTTCCAGAGTTAACATATCAAAATAATGAAATGCCCAGACATCAACAAAAAATCACAGGTCATACAAAGAAACAGGAATAGATGACCCATTCAAAGGAGGAGGTTAAAACAATAGAGGAAGAAAGGAAATTGGAACAGCTAATCAAAGACATTCATTCAAATCTCCTAAATCAGTTCAATGAGCTAAAGGAAAATATGGCTATAGAACTGAAAAAATAAAGAGCATATTTGGACAAAAACAAGAATTAGAAAACTTAAAAATGAACATAACAGAATTTTGGGGGATGAAAAACACAATAATGGAGATTACCAATACACTAGAGGTATTCAACAGCAGATTTGAACAGGCAGAAGAAGGAATCAGTGACCTAGAAGACAGGGCAATATAAATCATACAGTCTGAAGAGCAGATAGAGAAAAGAATGAAAAAAGTGAGCAGAGCCTAAGGGACCTGTGGGACAACATGAAGCACACCAGCATACACATTATGGGAGTCCCAGAAGGATAAGAGAAGGAAAAGGGGCAGAAAAAATATATGAGGAACAGTCAGAGATAGCCATGATGCAGTAACAGCAAGGTCAAAACTTATGCTATCTCAAAGTGACATAACTTGATTCAAAGACACTAATAGATTGAAAGTAAAAGGATGAAAAAATGCAAATAGTAACCATAAAAGGATGGAATGGCAATACTAATATCAAACAAAATAGACTTTAAGACTCAAAAAACATTACTTGAGAAAAAAGAGGGATATTCCCTGATGATCACTTAAGGCCAATTCATCAGGAATATAGAAAAATTATGGATATTTATGCACCTAAAAATATGTTCCAACATATGTGAAGCAAAAACAGACAAAACTCAAGGGAGAAATAGAGAATTCAACAATAATACTTGGAGACTTCATTACCATGTTCCCAAAAATTGATGGAACAGTTGAATCAAACATCAGCAAGGCTATGGAAGACTTTAACAACATTATCAACTAACTTGACCTAATTGACACTTATAGACAATAGACACTCAGCAATAGCAAAATATACATTCCTTTCAAGTAGACATGGAAAAAAAGTAGACAATATGCTAAGCAGAAAACAAGTCTCAATAAATATAAATGGACTAAAATCACACAAAACATTATCACTTGCAACAATATAATTAAAATAGAAGCCAACAACAAAAAGAAATTTTGTAAAATCCCAAGATTCCAAATACTTGGAAATTTTTATTAAATAAATTTGATTATTACTAAAATTATTTAACTGTTCATATAAAGTTGGTTAATGCTATAGTATATAAATTATAACTCAATGAATCTCTTTTAAAAAACAGCAGTGAAAAGGCTAAAAATGCTTTAAGCTTTATTTCACAGGATAAATAAATACTGTGGGGAAAACAACAGCTAGGAAAACGATAGTGGCATAAGACATTCTAGGATTCCATTCCCATACAGAATCTTTGAAACATTAGCAAAAACAGGCAAAGCCATCTTCCTCAAAACTCTTAAAACAGTTAAAGGATTTCAGTAACTGGGTGAGTGCCAAACTAAGAAAATTCAAATTAATAAATGATAGGAAAAATTCATGGTGGCTTTGCTGGTCCCTGTCCATGCCTTTCTTGGCATGGTACGTAGCTGACCTGCATGCCCATTGTGGGTACTTAGCCCTGGTCTGGAGGGAGCAGAGTAAACTCTATGTGAATACAGAGGTGCCTGTATGTTGGTGACAGTCTATCCAGAGGCAGCCTGAAATACTGAACCAAGACACTGTTCTCTGGCTTGCCCTCACAGAAATTGTTTACATGTAGAAGCAGCTCGTGGACAGTTATGGTGGTAAAAAAAGCAATTTAATCAAAGAAGCCTAGGGCAAAGGATTGCCTGCTTTAAGACATACAATAGAACACCTGGGATGGGGATGAAAGTCTATGCCATGGAGAATAGAAAGCACATTCCAATTCCTCTAAATGGGGGAATTCCTAAGGCCATGAACTCAACCATAGGACAAGACACAGGAAAAGAAAAGACAGAGAGGACTGTACATTTTTGCCTAAGGCTTATACTCTGGATCAGACTAAATCCTGAAAAAGATAACCAGCCAGTGCAGAGCCAATTTACAAAAGACTGTGAAAGGTGTTTTTTGCATTGGATTGTTTGTTAATGTCAGCTCATGGCACTCAAGCATATTTCTGTCAGATCACTAGCTGGACACAAACTTAAGTAAAAAAACAGCTGAAGGACTAAAGAGCAAAGTTAATACATTAAAATATTAAAATGTACAGTCTGCAACAAAATATTACAAGACAAACAAACAAACAAACAGGAATTATGGCCCATCCAAAAGAACGGGAAAAAAATGCAGAAAACATCAATGAAGAAGCCCAGACTTTGGAAATACCAGACAAAGATTTTAAACAAATGATCTTCAGTTTGCTCGAACAAATAAAGGAAAACACAAAGAGAGAACTAAAGGATATCAGGAAATAATGAATAAACAATCTGAGAATTTCAATGAGGAGACAGAAATTTGAAAAAGGAACCAAACAGAAATATTGGAGTTGAAGACTGCAATAACTGAAATGAAAAATTCCCTAGAGGACTTCAATGACAGGCTGGAGCTAGCAGAAGAAGGAATCAGTAAACTCAACACAAGACAATTGAAATGATTAAAGCTGAGGAACAACAACAAAAAATCATTGAAAAAAGGAAACAGAGCCTAAGAGACCTCTGGGACACATCTAGTGTACCGATGTAGGCATTATGGGAGTCACAGAAGAAGAAGAAAGTGAGAAAGGGGCAGAAGTAATATTCAAAGAAATAATGGCAGACAATTTTCCAAATTTAATGAAAAATATGGAAATGTATGTTCAAGAATCACACAACAAACCTCAAACAGAATGAATTCAAAGAGAATCACACTCTGTCACCTAGTAGTCAAACTGTTGAATGACAAGGGCAAGGAGAGAGTTCTGAAAGATGAAAGAGAAAAGTGCTGTGTTATGTACAAGGGAGTCCTAATAAGATTAAGTGCTGATTTCTCATCAGAAACCATGGAGCAAGAAGGCAATGGGGCAACATATTTAAAACACTGAAAGAGCCAAGAATTTTATATTTGGCAGACAATTTTTCAAAAATGAGGTAGAAATTAAGACATTCCCAAATAAACAAAAGCTGATGGAGTTCGTCATCACTAGATCCTCCCTACAAGCAATGCTAAATGAAGTTCTTCAGATTGAAAGGGAAGGACACTAGATAGTGGATTGAAGTGGCATAAAGAAATACAGATCACTACTAAAATCTGTTTTAACTCCCTATGGTGCTCAAGCAAATGAAATGGGTCAAGGTTAAACAATGGGAATTTAGTCACGCGCAGTTTAAAGCTGGGAACACGTCCAAATCAAGGTGTCATCAGGGCAATGCTGTCTTCCCGTAGACTGTGGTGTTCTGAGGCTGGCTTCTGGCAATATTTGGATCTTAGTTGTCATATGGCAAGGCATGTGGCAGCCTATCCTGGCCTCTATGTTTCCTTCTGAGTTCCACTGAATTTCAGCTTCTTGCTTTATTGGCTTTCTTTCCATATGGGTTATCGTAAATGCCAATATTACTGTATTGTATATTTTGGTATATAACTTCACTTCTTACTTTGTACAGATTCCAAACTGAAAATGCATACAGGAGAATGGATATAGCTCAAATGATTGAGCACCAGCTTCCCATGTATGAGGTCCTAGGATAAATCTCCAGTACCTCCTAAAAACAAAAAAGGACTTCTGGAAAGATAGCATTGAAGTAGACAGACAGAGTTCAACTGTCTCACAAACAACAATAGAGAAAAGGCAAAACCCTGCCAAAGGAAGCTGCTTGGAGGTTCTATAGAATAGGAAAGTGCTGACCATGGCGAGACAGATAAAGAAGCCAAAGGAAAACCACAAGTTACTCGCCCCTGTGGCTGGAAACAGTACATCTACCCCACCCTCAAGGCAAATTGCCTCAGTAAAACCCCTGGCCAACTGCAGCCAACTTAGTGGGAGGGAGCATTTACTGGGAGGAAGAGGAGTCTGGCAGAGGGTGAAGAGTGATTTCTTTTCAATGAGTTTGGCCAGCTGAGCCCCGTTTGAATCTCAAAAAAGACCCCAACCAGCATGGAGGCAGCCCCAAGAAGAGGGGAGTGTAATCTGATCAGACAAGCTGTCACACCAGCTGCCCTGGGAGAGAGAGGAACTAGATCAGTAAGGGGGCAGAGACAGGCACTAACCAGCCCAGCTCCAGCAAACTGTTAGAAGCCCGACTTGCCTGAGGGAATGGGGACAGGAAGACCCAGATAAACATTCAGAAGCCTACTTAACCTGTGGAGCTGGTGTAGTTCAGTGGAGGAATTCCTGCCTTGCATATACAAGGTCCCTGGTTTGATTCCTGGTACCTCCTAAGAGAAAAGAATCAACTTGGTTATCAGGCACACAGCCCAAAACTTTTGACAGAGAATGTATAGACAGATTTTTTCCTTCTTTTAGGTCTTCTTGGATCTGTTATTTTATTTTTATTGGTTCCTTTTTTTTTTCTTCCTTTATTTTATTCACTAAAACCGGGTACATCTCCTGCAAAGGTCAGGCTGCAGGGTGATTGATTGATGAATACTGACAGCCTGAGAAGCTTCTTAGGGGCCTACGAGGGAAGGCTGTTTTTCCCATTTTTTCTTTTTGTTGTTGTTGTTGTTGTCATCTGTTTCTCCTTTGTCATCTTTCCCCTTTCTTTGTTTCCTTTTTTCTTTTACTTATTTTTTCTACTTACTTTATTTTTTTTCTTTCTTTCATTTTTCTTCTGTCTTCTGTTGCTTTTCTTTCATTCCACCTCTTCTTCTTTGGTCTTCATTTTTTATTTCTCTCTCTTTTCTTTTTTTCCTTTGCTCTCTTCTCATCTTTCTGCCCTTTTAATTCATTGTTTTTTTTCTATTTTGTTTCTTTTTCATTTTTTTCTTTCACCTTTTTAATTTCTTATTGCTTTGTATTTTTATGATTTTTTACTCATATTACTAATTTTTTCCTAGCACTTCTATGGTTCTTCTTCTACTTTTTTTTTTATTACTATTACTATTATTTTGATTCTCTTATCTCTTTCCTTTTCTCTGGTTCCAATTTTTTTTTCAAGGGAACACAGACAACTGCAAGGATATAGAATAAGAGGAAGCAAGAGTCAAAAAGGAACTTTAGTACACACACAAACAACAAAATAAAACCCTAGAGTAGAAAGAGAAGCTAACCAACCTAATAAGCCCATCAAGATAAACAGATACCTAGACACCAACAAAAAATCACAAGTCACACTAAGAAACAGGAAGACATGGCCCAGTCTAATGAACAAACTAATAAAAAGGAAGCGATGCAGAACATGTAACAACTATCCAGAGATGTCCAAACAAATATCATGAATCAACTTAATGAAGTAAAGGAAGAGATAAAGGTTATTAAGAAGACACTGGGGGAATATACTGAACAAATTGTAAACATACATAAAAGGACAATGGACCTGATAGTGATGAAAGGCACAATGCAAGAAATTAAAAAATCACTGGAAGCACATAACAGAATATTTGAACAGGCAGCAGAAAGAAGCGGTGATGTAGAAGACAGTACATCTGAAATCAGAAAGATAATAGAAGAGATAGATAAAAAGATATAAAAAGTCCAGCAGGGACTTAGGGATTTGAGAGACAACATGAAACACACAAACATACACATTATAGGCATCCCAGAGGAAGAAGACAAGGGAAAGGGGGCAGAAGTTGTGTTGGAGGAAATAATGGCTGAAAATTTCCCATCCCTTTTAGGGACATGGACGTACATGTCCAGGAAGCACAGTGCACCTCAAGCAGTATAAATCCCAACAGGCATACCACAAGACATATATTTATCAACTTGTCCAGTGCTCAAGACAGAGAATACTGAAAGCAGCAAGAGAAAAGAGATCCATTATGTACAAGGGAAGCTCGATAAGATTAAGTGCTGATTTCTCATCTGAAACCATGAAGGCAAGAAAGCAGTGGTGTGACAGTTAAGGTGCTAAAAGAAAAAAACTTCCAGCCAAGAATTCTGTATCAGTAAAGCTGGCATTGAGAAGTGAAGGAAAGTTCAAAATATTCACAGATAAACAGAAATTAAGAGAGTTTGTCAATAAGAAACCTGCCCTTCAAAAAATTCTAAAGGGCGTTCTGAAGGTTGAAAGGAAAAAAACAAGAGAGAGAGGGTTGGAAGAGAATGTAGGAATGAATATTATTGGTAAGAATAACTAAAAAGATAAAAGAGAAATAAAAACAATATGTGACATATAAACCTAAAGAAAATATGGCTAATATAAGTAATGCCTTGCAAGTACTAACATTGAATGTTAATGGATTAAACTCTCCAATCAAGAGACAGAGATTGGCAGAATGGATAAGGAAATATGGCCCATCTA
>JAQZBX010086778.1:0-12952 GCA_029593785.1 Cabassous unicinctus
AAGGAGCTGGGGAGAAAATTCTGCACAAAAACAAACAGTACAGATCAAGATCTCCAGAGAAGAAACAGAGGAAAGGAAGCTTTCTCTTGGAAGTGAAACAATTGCACAAAAAGTGCAATCTTAAAAATTGTACTGCATATCCAGGGCAACAGTCAGATGAAAAAGAGCTGAAAAATCTTAACAGTTAAACACAGACTACTCTTCAGGCCTAAAAAAGTTGGAATAATCATCCAAGAAGATCCTTGACACAAAGCCAATAAATAATAAAACTCTAGACAAGAGGGAGAGACTGACCTTCAGAGATAACACATTAAAAAGTCAGATGCCCAGGCATCAGCAAAAATTTACAAGCCATAATAAGAAACAGGAAGATATGGCTCAGTCAAGGGAACAAATTAACCCTTCAGAGAGATTCAGAATTTGGAAAAACTAATCAAAAAAGTTCAAACAATTCTCCTAAATAAATTCAAGGAAATGAAGGACAATAGAGATATAGAGGTAAAGGATATTAAGAAGATAATGTGTGAGCATAAAGAAGAATTTGAAAGTTTAAAAAGAAACAGAACAGAAATTACTCCCTGGATGAAAGGTGCAATAATGGAGATTAAAAATACACTAGGGAGGAGCAGATGTAGCTAAAGTGGTTGAATGCCTACTTCCCGTGTACAAGGTCCCAGGATTAATCCTTGGTACATCCTAAAAACAAACAAAAAAACAATTCTCTTTGGGGAGCAGATGTAGCTCAGTGGATGAGTGCCTGTTTCCCATGCACGAGGTCCTAGGTTCAATCCCTGGTACCTCCTGAAAAAAATTTAAAAAATACACCAGAGAATTGTGATGCATAGGCAAATGTCAACTCAGCCAGGTAATGGTGCCCAGTTGTTTGTTCAAGTGTCTTGCAAGCCAGTTACCTCAGGGCATTCCCTTGGAGTTTCATCTGGTGAGACAGAATTAATCTCTTCAGGTGGGGGTTGGATGACAGACTCCTCAGACAGGGTGGAGATTATGCATGGGCTCAGCAACATGGACTTCCCCTCACCAAGGATGACTTGACTACAGCCACTGCTGAGTGCCCAATCTGCCAGCAGCAGAGACCCACATTCAGCCCCAAATATGGTACCATTCCCTGAGGTGATCAACCTCCTACCTGATGGCAGGTTGATTACATTGGACCATTTCCATCATGGAAGGGGCAGTGATTTGTTCTAACTGAAATAGACACATACTCCAGATATGGGTTTGTCTTTCCTGCACACAATGCTTCTTCCAAAACAATCATCTGTGGACTTAATGAGTGTCTTATCCACCGCCATGGTATTCCACATAACATACCTGCTTATCAAGGAATCCACTTCACAGTAAATGATGTGTAGGAATGGGCACATGCTTATGGAATTCATCAGGCCTACCATGTTCCCCATCATCCTGAGGCAGGCAGATTGATAGAATGGCCTTTTGAAGACTCAATTATGGTGCCTACTAGGTGGCAATACCTTGCAGGGCTGGGGCAGTGTTCTCCAGGAGGATGTGTATGCTCTAAATCATTGTCTACTCTATCGTGCTGTTTCTCCCATAGCCAGCATTCATGGGTCCAGGAATCAAGGAGTGGAAATGGGAGTGGCACCATTCACTATCATCCCTAGTGATCCACTAGGAAAATTTTTGCTTCCTGTCCCTATAACCTTAAGCTCTGCTAGTCTACAGGTCTTAGTTCCAAAAGGAAGAGTTCTTCCACCAGGGAATACAACAACAATTCCATTGAACTCGAAGTTAAGACTACAACCTGGCCACTTTGGGCTCCTCATGCCTCTGAATCAATAGGCAAAGAGAGGAATTACTGTACTGGCTGGCTGGAGTGATTGAGCCTGACTATCAAGGGGAAATAGGATTGCACCTACACAATGGAGGTAAAGAAGAGTTTGCCTGGAATACAGGAGATCTGCTAGGGCGTCTCTTTTTTTATATGTGTTAATTTGTTATTTTTAAAGAAGCTTTAGATTACATAAATGTTACATCAAAAATATAGGGGATTCCCATATACCCCACCCCCTCCAAAACTTTCCTCCATTAACAACATCTTTCATTAGTGTGGAACATTTGTTACAATTGATGAGCACATATTGAAGCATTGTTATTAACCATGGACTATAATTTACATTATAGTTTACACTTTGCACTGCACAATTTTGTAGGTTTTGACAAAGAACTATGGCCAGCTGAGGTGCTTCCTGAGGGTAAAGGGAACATGGAATGGGTAGTGGAAGAAGATAGTGATAAGTACGAACTTTGACCACATGACCAGTTACAGAAACAAGGACTGTAATGGTCATGAATATTTCTTCCTTGTTTATTATGAGTATGTTTGTATATGTACATAAAATGAATATCTTTCTTTTCTTCCCTATCCTTTCCCCTTATCATATGACATAAGTTGTATTAGTTTCATGTCGTAGTTTTTAAAGATGTCAATTTTAAGGGTGAATATTACCCAAGGACTTGCACCCTATTCTGGAGGGATTTAGTGCATTTCTGGTTGTATGTAGGACAGTTGAGTATTATTAGGTGGGAAATATATATATGTTATTGTTTTTATTTAGAGACTAAGTATGGTTTAAGGTGATGTGTATAGCTGCTAGACTAATGTCTCAACTTGGCCAAGTAACGGTGCCCGGTTGTTTGGTCAAGCAAGCACTGGGCTAATTGTAATACAAGGACATTTCATGTACTGTACTCATCAGTGAGTTGATTGCATAGATAGCTGATTACATCTACAATCAACTGAGACTGCCATCAGCAATCAGTGACATCTCATCCAATCAGTTGAAGGCCTTAAAAGGAGAAGTTATTTCAGCATTCAAATAGAGAATCCCCATCTCTACTTTAGATACCAGCATCTCCTGGGGAATTCAATGAGGACCTTCATCAGAGTCCCTGGCTTGCAACCTGCCCTGTGGAATTTGGACTTGTGCGTCTCCACAGTCGCAGGAGACAATTTTATAAAATCTCATACTTTTTACAGATGTCTCCTGTTGGCTCTGTTTTCTTTGAGAACCTTGACTAATACAAGAACTAAAAAAAAAAAAATTTTTTAATACACTAGAGGCATACAACTGTAGATTTAAACATACAGAAGAAAGAATGGACTAGGAAACAGGACAACCAAAATCAAGCAATCAGAAGAACATATAGAAAAAAGAATTTTAAAAATTGAACAGTGTTTCAGGGATTTGAGTAACAGCATGAAGCATACAAACATATGCAACACATGTCCCAGAAGAAGAGAAGCAAATTGGCACTAAGAATATTGGGGGACTTCCAGGAAGATGGAGGACTAGAGAGATGCAGGACTCACTTCTTTCCCAGAAAAATAGCTATAGGACAGGCAGAAACTGCTTAGGTTACCAGGGGAAGGCTGGATACCATTCAAAAGAGAAGAGGGCCAAAGAAAAGGATAAAGACTATCAATGGGAAAAGTCTGTGAGTAAAAGCTGCAGCTGCCACCACCCATCCCCCACCCTCAGAACAGACAGCTTTGAGTCCTCCAGCCTCTGGCAGGTGGCTACAGACAGAGGGGCCACATGGGTCCACTTCCCCAGGAAAGGGAAAAGAGAGGGATGCAGCCTAAGGCTAATTCAGCTTTTGGCCAACAAATTTGGTTTGCTGTGTCCCACGAGCCTTTCCAGGCCAGGTGGGCCGATGCATTGTTTGCCCTGGGAGTCAGCAGGGCACTAAAGAGGTCCAAGACTGGTTGTTGATGATACAGAGGGGAGTGGAATTATTTCCTAAAAGGGAAAAGTGAGTGGGCTGCCAGCAAAGTGAGAAGAACAGCTTCTGAGAAAGTTTGATTTGCAAGGCTCTGAATATCCTTGAGGCAGGATCCTCTGTCACATCGTTCCAGTTGGGGTTACAGCAAATACATTCTAACAAGTGTTTGAGCTTAGAGGTCTGCCAAAGAGCATTATCTTCTGGCAGACCAAGGAAATGCTTGTAAGAAAATAAAAGTAAATAAATAAAAGAGGCTTTTTGGGGCCTTTAAAACCTCCCTTCACAAGGCCCTTGGAAGCCCGGATTTGAGCAACTACATAGGGACAATTCTAAAGAGCTAGAACAGGTTGAACCAAGAATTAGAGAACATCAGTAACATACAGCCTCTCATAAATAAATCCCTATGCAAAAGAGAGAAAGTGAGTGTGATGGTTAGGCTAATGTGTCAACTATGCCAGGTAATTGTGTCTGGGTGTTAGGTCTAGCAAGCATTGGGCTAATTGTAATACAAGAGCATTTATGGACTTTCATCACCAGTGAGTTTACTGCATGGATGGCTGATTACATCTCCATCAATCAGGGAGGTTGCATCAGCAATGGTGACGCTTTTATCCAATCAGTTGAATGCCTTAAAAGGGGAAGTGATTTCAACATTCAGAGAGAATTTCCCAGCTCGTCTTTGGACAGCCAGCTTCTCCCAGAAACTCATCAAGGACCTTTCATCGGAGCCCCTGGTTTGCAGCCTGCCTGCAGAACCTGGACTTGTGCATCCCCACGGTTGCATGAGAGACTCTTATAAAATCTCATATTACTGACAGATATCTCCTGTTGATTCTGTTTTCCGAGAGAACCCTGACTAATAAAGTGAGCATCAGAGTAAACTCACCATCATAATGAGATGCCTAGACATCAGCACAAATTACAAGCCATACTAAGATAAAGAAAGATATAGCTCAAGGAAAGGAATATATCAAAATCCCAGATGAGATACAGGATTTGAGACAACTAATCAACGAGGTTCATACAAATCTCCTACATTAAATCAATGAGTTGAAAGATAGTATGGCTAAAGAGATAGAGGACATCAAGAAGACACTGGGCAAGCGCAAAGAATTTGAAAACGTTAATAGAAAAATAACAGAGTTTATTGGAATGAATGTCATATTAGATGAGATTAAAAACCTGGCACTGAAGGATTACTACCAAGCACCAACTAGCAATGCAACTGGAGAAAGATCTTGACCAAAAAGTGGAAAAGGTAAAGACAAATGAGTTTATATGGCTGAGAGACTTCAAAGTGAGTTGGGAGGTCATTCCAGAGGTTATACTTATACACATCTGTATTAGTCAGCCAAAGGGGTGCTAATGTGAAATACCAAAAATGGGTTAGTTTTTGTAAAGGGTATTTATTTGGGGTAGAAGTCCACAGATACCAGGCCATAAAGCATAAGTTTCTTTCCTCACCAAAGTCCATTGCCACATGTTGGAGCAAGACAGCTGCTGACCTTTGCCAGGGTTCAGGCTTCTTGGGTTCCTCTCTTCCCAGGGCTGTGTTTCTCTCCAGGCTTAGCTCCTCTGGTTCCTCCACAAGGTCTGTCAGGCGAACGGCTCACTTCTCTTCTCCTGGGGCCTTCTCTCCAACATCAAAACTGCTTCTCAAAAACTGGTGAAACTCTGTTCTTTGTGATGCCTTTTATATTTTCTTCCCCCACCCACCAAGGGGTGGGGCTCAACACCCTACTGACGTGGCCCAGTCAACACCCTAATCATAACTTAATCATGCCCAGATTAACAGATCAGTTTACAAGCATGATCCAATTATATTTTTGGAATTCATAATTACATCAAATTGCCCAATGGCTACAATGTCTCAGCAGGATCTCATTGACTGCCAAAGTAAATACTACCTCAAATAGCAAGGCTCCAGAGAGCTCTGGAGACATCCATATACTATAGGCAGGGCTGACAGCTTAGGATTTTGGTGCCTTGCCAGTGGGCCCTACTTTGGAATTTATGCTCCCCACTGTGACAGAGTTGGACTCAGTTGTGGTCTCCCTATTCATGGCTCTTCTGACCTTTCTATTTGAACCTATAATTAGTACTAGAGTTGATAGGTTTACGTCCAAGAGACTTAAATCTTTGGGCTGTCCTTGTACCAGTTGGGCCCTGAATCTCAACGGAGTTGCAACACCTACATTCCAGTTCATTGGACTCACCCAGGACAACTAACAAGGAGATGATGATGGACAAGGACCATCCCAAGGAACTGAGAGAATCTACAACTGCAAGCAAGATAGTCCCATCCATCTGCCCTATGGGATCGAAGCCCCCTTTCAATTAGAGGTAGAGTGTGGGCATCACCATCTCAGAATCCTTAGGATTAGGGAATGAACTATGGACTAAATTAGACTTATTGGTATTCTACTATAGACTTATTATGATTCTATCAATGGAAGAAGTTATATCATTGATGTGGAGGCAGTGGCCACTGGAGGTTCTGAGGGCAGGGAGAGGGAAAAACAGGTGTAGTATGGGGGCACTTTTGGGACTTGGGAAATGTCATGAATTACATTGCAATGACATACACAGGCCATGATATATCTTGCCATAACCTACAAAATTGTGCAGGAGAGAGTGTAAACTACAATGTAAACTATAATCCATGCTTAGTGGCAATGCTCCAAAATGTGTTCATCAATTGTAATGAATATACCACACTAATGAAGGATGTTGTGAATGTGGGAAAATGTGGGAGGTGTAGGAAGTAGGGTATGTGAGAATCCCCTCTATTTTTATGTAACTTTTATGTAATCCAAGTATCTTTTAAAAAACTAAAATTATGTTTTAAAAAAACACATTAGAGGGGAGCAGATGTAGCTCAAATGGTGAGCACCTGCTTCCCATGTCCAAAGTCCTGGGTTTGATCCCGGGTACCTCCTAAAAACAAAACAAATGGAAAAAATGAACTCTCATTGGGGAGTGGATGTAGCTCAGTGGTTGAGCACATGCTTCCCATGTACATGGTCCTGGATTCAATACCCAGTACCTCCTAAAAAACAAAAACACAAAGAAGAAAAAAAAATTAAAGGCATACAACAGCACACTTGAAATCTTATTTTTTAAAAAAGGACAAGTGATTTGGAGCCTGAACAACCAAAATTGAAGGGAGAGAACAGAGAGAGAGAAAAGAATGGAAAAAATTTAGCAGGGGCTCAGGGAGTTGAATGATAACATGAAGTGCAACAATGTATGTGTCATAGGAGTTCCAGAAGAAGAGAAGGGGAAAGGTGCCAAAGAGTATTGGGAGTGGGGGCAGATGTGGCTTAAATGGTTGGGCGTCCGTCTCCCATATGGAGGGAACTGGGTTCAATTCCCGGGACCTCCCAGTAAAATAAAGAAAAATATAGAAGGCACGTGGGCCGCCAGGTCCCACGAGTGGGTGTGCCGCCAGGCCCTGTGAATGGGTGCGTCACACGCAGCAAGAAGATGATGTAACAAGAGAGTGACACAAGGAAGAGCCAAGACAAGATGCGCTGAAAAACCAGGAACTAAGGTGGCACAGGTGGCAAAATGCCTCTCTCCCACATCGAAGGTTTGCAGGATCGAATCCCAGTGAAGACAGGAAGAGAAGGATGAGAAGAGAGGGCAGGAAAGACACAGAGAATTGCCCAGCAAATGGACACAAAAACAGCAAAAGTGGGGGAGAGGGGTAAAAAATAGATAAAAAGTAAAATAAATAAATAAAGATATTTTTTAAAAGAGTATTTGAGGAAATAGTAGTTGAAAATTTCCCAAATGTCATGAAAGAGATTGATTTACATGTCCTAGAAGTACAGTGTACTCCAATCAAAATAATTCTGAAGACAGTGGTATGATATAGTTAGGATACTGAAATAGAACAATTGCCAACCAAGAATTCTTTATCCAGCAATATTGTACTTCAAATATGAAGATGAGTTTAAAACATTCACAAATAAACAGAAACCAAGAGAGTTCTTAAAAAGGAATCTGGCTCTGTAGAAACCACTAAAGGGAGCCCTACAGCCCAAAAGGAAAAGACAGGAGAGAGAGGCTTGGAGGATAGTGTAGAAGGGAAAACTGTCAGAAAGGATAACCAAAAAGGTAAAATGACAGATGAAAATAAGATATGACATATGAAAGCCAAAGAATAAAATGGCAGATGAAAATAATAGATTTACAGTAATATCATTGAATATGAATGATTAAATGCCCCAATCAAAAGATATAGGCTGATAGAATGGATAAAAAAGATGAACCATCCATATGCTGTCTAAAATAGACTCATCTTAAATCCAAAGCTACAAATTGGCTCAAAGTGAAAGTTTCAAAAAAGATTATTCCACACAAGCAGTAACCAAAAAAGACAAGGAGTAGCTATACTAATATCAGACAAAACAGACTTTAAATGCAAAAAAGTTATGAGATGCCTAAGGCCATTATGTATTAGTAAAATGGGCAATCCACCAGGAAGGAGTAACAGTCATAAATATCTATGCACCTAACCAGGGTGCCCCAAAATACATGAGGCAAACTCTGGCAAAACTGAAGGGAGAAATAGACATCTCTACAATAATAGTTGGAGACTTCAATACACCACTCATATCTGTAGATAGAACAAGTAGACAGAAGATCAACAAGGAAACAGAGAACTAGAATAATATGATAAATGAGCTAGACCTGACAGATATATACAGAATGTTGCATCCCAAATCAATGGGTTATGCATTCTTCTCAAGTGTTCATGGATCTTTCTCCAGGATAGACCACATGTTAGGTCACAAAGCAGTTCTCAATAAAAATAAAAAGACTGAAATTATACAGTGCACCTTTTCAGATAATAACAGAATGAAGTCCGAAATCAATAATAGGCAGGAGACGGGAAAATTCACAAATCTGTGGAGGCTAAACAACACACTCCTAAATAATCAATGGATCAAAGAAGAAATTGTAAGAGAAATTAGTAGATATCTTGAGATGAGTGAAAATGAGAATACAACTTATCAAAACGTATGGGACACGGTGAAGGCAGTGTTGAGAGGGAAATTTATAGTCCTAAGTACCTATATTTAAAAAGAAGAAAGAAATTAAAATTGAAGACTTAACAGAACTAGAAATGGAACAGCAAACCAATCCCAAAGCAAGCAGAAATAATAAAGATTAGAGCAGAAATAAATGAAATTGAGAAAAAAACAATAGAAAAAAAAAAAAAACCACAACCAAAAGCTGGTTCTTTGAGAAGATCAATAAAATCAACAAACCCTTAGCTACACTAACAAAGACAAAAAGAGAAGATGCAAATAAATAAAACTAGAAATGAAATGGGGGATATTTCGACTGCCCCCACAGAAATAAAAAGGTATTGTGAGAAACTGTATGCCAACAAATTAGACAACCTAGATGAAATAGAAAAATTCCTAGAAACACACAAACAGCCTACTTTGATCCTACAAGAAATACAGGAACTCAACAAACCAATCACATTTAAAGAGACTGAATCAGTCATCAAAAATCTCCCAACAAAGAAAAGTACAGGACAAGATGGCTTCACAGGTGAATTCTACCAAGCATTTAGAAAGGAACAACTAATCCTGTTTAAACTCTTCCAAATAATTGAAGAGAAGGGAAAATTACCCAATGCATTTTATGAAGCCACCATCACCCTAATACCTAAGCCAGATAAGATACTACAAGAAAATTACAGACCAATCACTCTAATGAACATAGATGAAAAAATTCTCGACAAAATACTTTCAAATTGAATCCAATAGCATATCAAAAGAATTATACACCACAACCAAATGAGATTTATTCCTAGTATGCAAAGGTGGTTCAACACAAGAAAATCAATTAACATAATGTACCACATTAACAAATTGAAGAAAAAAACCATATGATCATCTGAATCGATGCAGAAAAGGCATTCAACAAAATCCAGCATCCTTTCTTGGGAAAAAAAAAAAACACTTCAAAAGATAGGAATAGAAGGAAAGTTCCTCAATATGATAAAAGGCATATATGAAAAATGCACTGTCAACATCGTACTCAATGGGGAAAGGTTGAAAGCTTTCCCTCTAAGACTGGGAACAAGACAAGGATGCCCAGTGTCACCACTGTTATTCAACATTGTGCTAGAAGTTCTAGCTAGAGCAATTAGACAAGAATAAAGGCATCCAAATAGGAAAAGAGGAAGTAAAACACTCAATATTAACAGATGACATGATCCTATATTTAGAAATTTCTGAATTATCTATGACAAAGCGACTTGAGCTAATAAATGAGTTCAGCAAAGTGGCAGGATACAAGATCAACATGCAAGAATTAGTAATGTTACTATACCCTAGTATTGAATGATCTTAGGAGGAAATCAGGAAAAGAATTCCATTTACAATAGCAAGAAAAAGACTGAAATACCTAGGAATCAATTTAACCAAAGATGTAAAGGACCTGTATCAAGAAAACTACAAAACACTACTAAAAGAAATCAAAGAAAACCTAAATAAATGGAAAGACATTTGTGTTCATGGATTGGAAGACTAAATCGTGAAGCTGTCAATCCTACCCAAACTGATTTATAGATTCAATGCAATACCAGTCAAAATTCCAACAGCCTACTTTACAGAAATAGAAAGGGCAATTATCAAATACATTTGGAAGGGAAAGTGTACCTGAATAGGCAAAACATCCTAAAAAGAAGAGCAATGTGGGAGAACTTTTACTGCCTGACCTTGAAACATATTACAAAGCAACAGTGGTCAAAACAGCATGGTATTGGCATAAAGATAAACACATTGATCAATGGAATAGAATTGAGAATCCAGAAATAACCCTCCGCTCTATAGCCAACTGGTTTTTGACAAGCCTACCAAGTCCACTCTACTGGGACAAAACAGTCTCTTCAACAAATGATATTGGGAGAACTGGATATCCATAACTAAAAGAATGAAAGTGGATGCATATCTCATTCCCTATACAAGAATCAACTCAAAATGGATCAAAGACCTAAATATAAAAGTCAGAAACATAAAACTACTAGAAGATAATGGAAGGCAACATCTTCAAAATCTTGTGGTAGGTGGTGGTTTCTTGGACCTTATATCCAAAGCATGAGCAACAAACGAAAAAATAGATAAATGGGACCTCCTCAAAATTCAACACTTTTGTACTTCAAAGGATGGAAAGGGTGAAAAGGCAGCTGACTCAGTGGGAGAAAATATTTGGAAATAACATATCTGATAAATGTTTAATATCCAGGAAATATAAAGAAATTCTACAACTCAACAATAAAAAGACAACCCAATTAAAAAATGGGCAAAAGATTTGAACAGACATTTGTCCAAAGAAGAAATACAAATGGTGAAAAAACAAATGAAAAAATGTTCAACACCACTAACGATTAGGGAAATGCAAATCAAAGCTACAATGAGATATTTCACACCTATTAGAAGGGCCTCTATTTTAAAAGACAGGAAACTACAAGTGTTGGAGAGTATATGGGGAGACAGGAATGCTTATTCACTGTTGGTGGGAATGTAGAATGGTACAGCCACTGTGGAGAACTGTTTGGCAGTTCCTCAGAAAGCTAAGTATAGAATTACTTTATGCCCCAGCAATCTCTCTACTAAGCATATACCCCAAAGAATTGTAAGCAGGGACTTGAACATACATTTGCACACCAATGTTCATAGCAGCATTATTCATGATTGCAAAAGATTGAAGCAACCCAAGTGTCCATTGACCAATGAATGAACAAAATGTGGTTATATATTTTCTTTGTCCAGCCAAAGATTTGTCAATTTTATTGATCTTTTCAAAGAACCAAGTTTTGGTTTTGTTGATTCTCTACTGTTTTAATGTTTTCTATTTCATTTATCTCTGCTCTAATCTTTATTTCCTTCCTTCTGCTCACTTTGGGTTTAGTTTGCTTTTCTTTTTCTAGTTCTTCCAGTTTTTAGATGAGTTCTCTGATTTGAAGTCTTTTTTAAAGTAAGCATTTAGAGCTATCAGCCTCTTCCTCCCGTTCTTTCCTGGATGATGTACTGGGGTGGTTCTCTGGCCTCTGGAGTTTCAAAATAGTTATTTCAAACAGTTCCTGCCTGTTTAATAGTTTTTCTGGTGGAAGAACTGAGTCCTGGAGCTCCCTATTCCACCATCTTCCCACAATGCCCTCTCATTTGATTTTTTGAATTGTATCATTTTGAGTCTCTTCTTATTTCCTTCTGTATATTTTTTCATATATTTTCATTATGGCTACTATGCGGCTTAAAATTAACATCCTAAATCAATAACAATCACGTATGATTTGATACCAACTTAATTTCAATAGTATACACAAATACTGTTCCTATACTCCTCTGTCTCCCCATCTTTTTGTTGTACTTGTTACAAGTTATATCCTTATACATTGTATATCCAAAACCATAGATTTATCATTACTTTTTATTTACTGGCATTTTAGAACTGGTAAGAAGTAAAAAGATTATTTAAATACCAAAATATATATAATACAATACTACTGGCATCTATTATTTCCTGTATGATTAACTTTATGAGAAGTCTTTATTCTTTATGCTGATTTGATCCACAGTCTTTCCAGTCTGAAAAACTCCCTTTAGCATTGCTTGTAGGACAGGTGTAGTGGTGACAAACTCCCCTAGCTTTTGTTTGTCTGGAAATGTCTTAATCTTTCCCTAATTTTTTTTTTTCATTTTACTTTTTTTTTTTTTAAATATATTTTTTATCCCTAATTTTTGAAAGACAATCTTGCCAATACAAAATTCTTGGCTGTCTGCAAGCTGCTTCTGCCTACAGGACAAGTTCTGTGAGGGCAAGCCAGAAATGAGTTTCCTGGATCAGTTCAGGCAGCCACCCAGTATGCTTTCAGACTGGCAGAAGCATACAGGCACCCCAGTATGTACAGTGGGACTGCAGGCCATCTCCACACTGTGCTGGGGAGGGGTTAGAGGTAGGACCAGCAAGGGTGCCACAAACTTCTACTGGATTTTAGTTTTGTTTTTTTATTTGGATCTTACCAGTTAATGCAACCCTTTAACTATTTTCCAGAGTTTAGGGGAAGATGGCTCTGCTGGTTTTAGCTACTTGTTCAAAGGTTCTGTGGGGAAATGGAACCCTGGAATGTCTTATGCCACCATTTTTTTTTTTTTTTTTT
>JAQZBX010086779.1:0-12913 GCA_029593785.1 Cabassous unicinctus
AAACATAGGGGATTCCCCTATATCCCACCCCCTCCCCTTCTCACACTTTCCCCTATCGATAACATCTTACATGAGTATGGTACATTTGTTACAATTGATGAACAAATATTGAAGCATTGCTACTAGCCATGGTCAATGGTTTCCATGATGGATTACATTTTGCACCATACACTTTTATAGGTTTTGACAAAATTTATAGTGGTTTATATCCGTCATTGCAATATCATCAGAACAATTCCAATGCCCTAAAAATGCCCTATGTTCCATCTATTCTATTTTTCTCTGCCCCTCCCCTGGGGACCAATGGTAACCATTAAGTTTCAATTTTTGAAGAATAAGGTTCATAGTTACGTGCACTAATTCTGAAGGTTTGACATATTGGTCTGTTTTTTTTTATTAGGCACTGCCTATGTTCTCGAGAGAGTCTTGCCCTTGTAATTGAGCTCATAGCAGGACTCCCCAGGATGGGAGTTTAATATTTTCTTGTTTATTGTGTGGGTCTCCAACCACTGAGATAACACACTATGACAAGACAAACATTTTCATATTCCATAGAAGCACGCCAGAGATGCGCCCTATCCCCTATATAAACGCCCCGCACCATTAACCCTCCCCTGCCCAATTTGCTAAAAGAACATTCCCACCATTGTAGTTTTAACCACAGACTTATAAATCCTCAGAGTTCACTTGTTTCTTCCTCCAGCCCTTCCCTCAGTTCCATGGATAGTCCAACCCAACCCCTCCATCTTACTACGTCTCACATTCCAGCACTGTCAATCCCCCTCACATCCTTGCACAAACATCACCCTCATCTTCTGCCAAACCATCCTCTTCCACCTTATCAAAGGTCTTGTCCATATTGAGAATCTTCTCACCACACTATACTTCCTTTCTGTCTCTTGATAACCTATATTCCAGACTCTAGATCTGTGAGTCTGTTCAATTTGCTTAAGTCATATCTGTGATGCTATGTAATATTTTTCCTTCAGTGTCTGGCTTACTTCACTCAACAAAAGGCCTTTGAGATTCATCCATGTTGTCCAGCGTGTTAAAACTGCATTCCTTCTTACAGTTGAGTAATATTCCATTGTATGTATATACCACAATTTGCTTATCCATTCAACTGTTGATAGACACTTAGGTTCTTCCAACTTTTGGCAATTTTGTATAATGCTGCTGTGAACATTGGTGTGCATATATGTCTGTTCGTGTCCGCTTTCAGTTCTTCTGGGTATATACCCAGAAGTGGGATTGCTAGATAATATGGCAGTTCTATAGTTAGATTCCTGAGGAATGGCCAAACTGTCCTTCACAACGGTTACACTGTTCTACATTCTCATTAGCAGTGGATGAGTGTTCCCTCTCCTCCACATCCTCTCAAGCACCTGTAGTTCTCTGGTTATTTTTTTTTAACAAATCAATTTTATTGGTACATATTAATAAAGCAAATATCCATTCAAAGTATACAATCAATGGTATTCTATGTAATCACATATTTGTGCATTCATCACTTCAATCATTCCTAGAGCACTTTCATTATTACAATAATATAATAATAATAATAAATAAAAAACAAAACTCAATACCTCTTAATCTCTCTATGCTTCCCATACCATACATAGGTGCTATTCTGTTTCCTTCTGTCCATGATATACAAAGAGATCATACAACTCACCAATAAAAAGAGAAACTACCTGATTAAAAAATGGGCAAAAGATTTGAAAAGACAGTTGTCCAAAGAAGAATTTTTTTCTTGATTTCCTCTTCAGATTGCCCATTATTGGTTTACAGAAATGCTACTGGCTTTTTGGGTTGATCTTATATGCTGCCAGTTTACTGAACTCATTTATCAGCTCTAGAAGTTTTGTCAAAGATTTTTCAGGTCTTTATACGTATAGGATCATGTCATCTGCAAATAGTGAGATTTTTACTTCTTCCTTTCTAATTTGGATACCTTTCATTTCTTTTTCTTGCCTAAGTGCTCAATTAAGTAATTCTAATACAATGTTAAGTAAGAGTGGTGACAGTGGGCATCCTTGTCTTGTTCCAGATCTTAGAGGGAAAGCCTTTAGCATTTCACCATTGAATATGATGTTAGCTGTGGGTTTTTCATGGAAACCCTTTATCATGTTGTGGAAGTTTCCTTCTATTCCTATCTTTTGAAGAAAATTATCAAGAAATGATGCTGTATTTTGTCAACTGCTTTTTCTGCATCAATAGGATGATCATGTGTTTTCTTCTGTCAGTCTGTTAATGTGATGTATTACATTGTTTGATTTCTTATGTTGGACCATTCTTGCATATCAGGGATGAAACCCTCTTGATCATGGTGTATAATTCATTTGATGTGCTGTTGGATATGATTAGCAAGTATTTTGTTGAGAATTTTAGCATCCAGATTCATTAGAGAGATTGGTCTATAGTTTTCTTTTCTTCTGTCATTTTTATGTGGCTTTGGTATTAGAGTGATGTTGGCATCATAGAATGAGTTAGGCAATGTTCCCTCCACTTCTATATTTTGGAAGAGTTCTAGCAGGATTGGTATTGGTTCTTTCCAGAATGATAGGTAGAATTCACTTATGAAGCCATCTGGCCCTGTGCTTTTCTTAGTTGGGAGGTTTTTGACAACTAATTCAATCTTGTTACTTGTGATTGTTCTCTTGAGTTCAATTTCCTCTTTCATCAATGTAGTCTGCTTGTGTGTTTCTAGAAATTTGCCCAATTCATCTAAGTTATCCATCTTGTTGGCATACAACTTTTCAAAGTATCCTCTTATGATACTCTATTTCTTTGAGATCAGTGGTGATATTCCCTCTATCATTTTTTATTTTGTGTGTTTGCATCTTTTCTCTTTTTTTTCTTTGTTACTCTAGCTAAGTGTTTGTCAATATTATTAATCTTCTCAAAGAACCAACTTTTGGTTTTGTTATTTTTTTCTAGTGTTTTATTAATTCTCAATTGCATTAGTTCTGCTCTAATCTTTATTTCCTTCTTTCTGCTTGTTTTGGTATTAGTTTGTTGTTCTTTTTCTAGTTCCTCCAGGCATAAGTTACATCTTTGATTGTAGATCTTTCTTCTATTTTAATGTAAGGATTTATGGCTATTAATTTCCTCTCAGCACTGCTTTTGCTGCATCCCATATAATTTTGATATGTGGTGTTCTCACTTTCATTCATTTCAAGGTAGTTACTGATTTCCTTTACAATTTCCTCTGTGACCCACTGATTATCTAAGAGTGTGGTGCTTAACTTCCACATCTTTGTTCCTATTCTGTTTCTCTGCTCCTTATTTTGTTTTGATCTGAGAAATTACTTTGTATAAATTCAATCTTTCTGAATTCATTGATACTTGTTCTGTGGCCTATTATTTGGTCTAACCTGGAGAATGATCCATGTGCACTCAAGAAGTATGTATATCCTTCTGTATTTGAGTGTAATGTTCTGTTTATGACTAATAGGTCTAGATCCTCTAATGTATTATTCAAGGTCTCTGTTTCTTTATTAAGCCTCTGTTGAGATGTTCTGTCTAATAGTGATAATGGTACATTAAAGTGCCTCAGTATAATTGTAGAGACATCAATTTTTCCCTTTATTAGTCAGCCAACGGGGTGCTGATGAAAAATACCAGAAATCTGCTGGATTTTATGAAGGGTATTTATTTGGGGTAGAAGCTCACAGTTACCAGGCCATAAAGCATAAGTTACTTCCCTCACTAAAGTCTGTTGCCACATTTTTGAGCAAGATGGCTGCCAACGTTCTGCCTTCCTCTTCCTCTTAAGTCTCCATGGTCCCAGCTTCTTCCAATATCAGCTGTAGGCCATCAGGCTCTCTAGGCTTTGTCTCTCTCCCCAGGGCTTGATTCTCTCCAGGCTCAGGCTTGCTTCTCTCCACAAGGTCAGTTGTAGACTATCAGGCAAATGTCTCGTCTCTCTTCCTGGGGCCTCTGCTGTGTCTGTGGAGCTGTCTCTATTCCTCTGTGTTCTTCTGTGTGCTTACTTCCTTGGCTCTAGCTCAAAACTCAAAACTTCCTTCTCTGCGGTGTGGTTTCTCTGTGTGTCCCCACCTCCTAAATCATTATTTAATCAAGTAAAAGTGAAACCTCTGAATCCAATATAATCTAATATGCTCGGCGGGACAGACCAGTTTACAACATAATTCAATATCTATTTTTGGAATTCATAAACAATATCAAATTGCCATACTCCCCTTAGTTTTTCCAGTGTTTATCTCACATATTTTGGGGCACCCTGGTTAGGTGCATAATGTTTATGATTGTTCTTTGTTCTTGATAGATTAACCCTTTTATTAATATATAGTGTCCTTCTTTGTCTCTTACAGTAGTTTTGCATTTATAGTCTATTTTGTCTGATATTAGTATAGCTACTCCTGCTCTTTTTTGTTCATTGTTTGCATATAAAATCATCTTCCAACCAATCACTTGCAACAACCATGCATCCCTGGGTTTAAGGTGAGTTTCTTGTAGACAACATATAGATGAGTGACATTTCCTTATTCGTTCTGCCAATATGTGTCTTTTGATTGGGGAGTTGAATCCATTAACATTCAATGTTATTTCTGTTAAGGTAGTAACTATTTACTGCCTTACATTAGTCATATTTTCTTTAGTTTTCTATATTTCATATTTTGTTTTTATTTCTCTATCTTTTTAGTTATTCTTACTAGTAATTTTCCTTTCTACACTCTCCTCCAACCCTCTCTCTCCTATTGTTTTTTCTTTCAACCTACAGAACTGCCTTTAATATTTCTTGAAGGGCAGGTTTCATATTGACAAACTGTCTTAAGTTCTGTTTATCTGTTAATATTTTGAACTCTTCCTCATTTTTGAACATCAGCTTTGCTTGATACAGAATTTTTGGCTGGTAGTTTTTTCTTTTAGCATCTTAACTGTGTCATACCACTGCCTTCTCACCTCCATGGTTTCAGATGAGAAATCAGTGCTTAATCTTATTGAGCTTCCTTGTATGTGATGGATCTCTTTTTCTTGGGGTAGTCCTGTTAGGATTTATACTGTTTGGAGTGTGCTGCATTTCCTGGACATACATATCCATGTGTCTCAACAAGTTGGGAAATTTTCATCCATTATTTCCTCCAACATACCTTCTGCCCTCTTTCCTTTCTCTTCTTCCTCTGGGATGTCTATAATGTGTATGTTTTTGTGTTCCATGTTGTCATTCAATTTCCTGAGTTCCTGCTGAATTTTTTATCTTTCTATCTGTTCTACTATCTGTGCGATTTCAGATATATTATCTTTAACATCACAAATTCTTGCCTGTTCAAATCTGCTGTTATGTCCTTCTAGCATATATTTAAAATTTCTTGCATTATGCCATTCATCACCATCAAAGCTTTTATCTTTTTATGTATGTTTACGATTTCTTCTGTATGTTCCCCCACTGTCTTCTTAATATCCATTATCTCTTCTTTCACTTTATTAATTTGGTTCATGATATTTATTTGGACATTCTTGGTTAGTTGCTCCACATTCTGTATCGCCTTCTGTTTTTCAGTTTTTTCATTAGATTGGATCATGTCTTTCTGTTTTTTAGTAGGCTTGTAATTTTTTGCTGGTGTCTAGGCATCTGTTTATCTTGATGGGCTTATTCAGATGATTATCTTCTTTTTCTACTCTAGGGTTTTATTTTGTTTTGTTTTATATTAAGTTTCTTCTTTGACACTTGTTTCCAGTTATTCTATATCCTTGTCTTTGTCCACTTTCCCCTGAAAAAGATTTTAAGACCATAGGGAAGGAAGCCTGCCCCCTCACTGATGTAGTTCCTTTCTTCCAGGGCAAGTGGCTGTGACAGCCTGACTGATCTGATTCCCCCTCCCCCTCTCCCTGGGGCTGTTTCAGCGCTGGCTGGGGTCTTTTTTCTCCTTTCAGTTGGCTGCAGTGAGCCAGGGATTTTACTGAGGCCATTCACCTTGAGGGTGGAGGATATGTGCCGTTTGTTCCCAGCCACAGAGACAAGTAACTCACAGCTTTCCCTTAGCCTCTTTGTCTCTCTTTCCCTCTCCCTCCTGGATGAAGTACAGTACTCTCCTGGTCTTCAGATCCCCAAAGAAACTCCCTTGGATAGCTTTTTGCCCTTCTTCCATGATTCTTCTGAGAGACTTTAGCCCTGCCTAGCTTTTCCAATGCCATATTCCTTTAAGTCTCATCTTTAACCTGAGTTTGTTTATTCTAATTGTTGCAAATCAGTGAGATCATACAATATCTGTCCTTTTGTGTCTGGCTTATTCCATTCAACATGATGTCTTCAAGGTTCATCCATGTTGTCACATGTATCAGGACTTCATTACATTTTACGGCTGAATAACATCCAATTGTATACACACACACATTTTATTTATCCAGTCAGTGGACACATGGGCTGCTTTCATCTTTTGACAATTGTGAATAATGCTAATCTGAAAATCAGTGTGCAAATATCTGTTCAAGTTCCTGCTTTCAATTCTTCTGAGTGTAAATCTAGTAGTGGAATTGCCAGGTCATATGGTAGTTCTATACTTAGATTTCCGAGGAAACTCCAAACTGTCTTCCACAGTGACACACCATTTACATTCCTACCAGCAATAAATGAATTTTCCTATTTCTCCACATCCTTTCCAACACTAGTTATTTTCCATTTTTTTAATAGCAGCTATTCTAATGGGTGTAAAATGGTACCTCGTGGTTTTCATTTGCATTTCTCTGATGGCGAAGGATGTTGAGCACTTTTTCACTGTGTTTTCTGGCCATTTGTAAATCTTCTTTGGAGAGATGCTGTGGCAGTTTGATATAGTTATGAATTCCAAAAATAGATATTGGATTATGCTTGTAAGCTGGTCTGTTCCTCTGGGCATGATTAAGTTATGATTATGGCTTTGATTGGGCCACATCAGTAGGGCTTTGAGCCCTGCTCCATGGTGGGTGGAGAATCAAAGATAAAAGACATGGCAAAGGACAGAGTTGGAGTTTTTGAGTTGGGATTCTGATCTGGAGTCTTGAGCTGGAGCCCTGGGAAGTAAGCATACAGGGGAGCTTGCTCTTGAGGAAGGAGAGAAAGCTCCGGGAAAAGAGATGAGCCGTTCACCTGAAGTTCACAGCTGGCCTTGTGGAGAGAGGCAAAGGCTAGAGAGCCTCATAGTCTACAGCTGACCTTGTGGAGGAAACAGAGGAGCTGAGCCCGGAGAGAAATGGAGCCCCTGGAAAAGAGGAACCCAAGAAACCTGAACCCTGGCAAATGTCAGCAGCTATTTGGCCCCAACACGTGGCCATAGACTTTGGTGAAGGAAGAAACTTATGCTTTATGGCCTGATAACTGTAAGCTTTTACCCAAAATAAAAACCCTTTATAAAAGCCAACAGATTCCTGGTATTTTGCATCAGTACCCCTTTGGTGGACTAATATAGATGTCTATTTAAGTCTTCTGTCTGTTTTTTTCAATTGGGTTGTTTGTTTTTATGTCTGTTGAGTTGAAGGATTTCTTTATATATTCTGGATATTTAACCTTTATCAGATATGTGGTTTCCAAATATTTTCTCCCATTGTGTATGTTGTCATTTTACTTTCAAGATAAATCCTCTGAGGCACAAAAGTTTTTAATTTTAATAAGGTCTCATTTATCTATTTTTTCCATTGTTGCTAGTGTTTTGTGTGTAAAGTCTGGGAAGCCATTGCCTATCACAAGCTTCTAAGATGTTTCCCTACATTTTCTTCTAGGACTGGGGTTCTTAAACTTTTTTGTTCCATAGACCCCTTTGCCAGTCAGGTGAAAACCATGGGCCCCTTACTAAGTCCACACTATACTGTGTATTATTTAATAAATATATCACACTCACAGCAATAAGTCCCTCAAGAATAATGTCTTTTGAATTTTCAATTCAAGCTCATGGACCCCCTGAAATCTTTCCACAGACCCCTTGGGGTCCGTGGACCCCTGGTTAAGAACCCCTGTTCTAGGAATTTTATATTCTATCTTTTATATTTAGGTCTTTGATCCATTTTCAATTGATTTTTGTATATGGCATGAGGTAGAGGTCCTCCTTTTTTGTTTTTCATCTGGAGATCCAGTTTTCCCAGCACCTTTTATTGAAGAGACCATTTTTTCCCAATTGAGGGGTCTTTGTCAACTTATCAAAAACTACTTGACCATAATAGTTTATAAATGTGGTTATGGCTGAAAGGGAAGTCTAAGGATATAAATGTCAACTGAAAGAAAGCTAGAGAATTATCTAGGTACTGAATAACGTAGTGAACCCAGAGGTGGATGAGGATTGTAGTTAATAGTCCAAATACAAGAATGCTCATCTATGAACCAGAACAAATGTACATCACTGTTGCAATGTGGTAAGAATATGATGATGCATGGGAAAAACACTAGTAATGGTCTATAGTTAACAATAATATTGTAATATTCTTGCATCAATGGCAAAGAAGGTACTATATCAATGCTAAAGTTCAGTAATAGGGGAGTATGGGATTTTTTACTTTGGGCTAAGGAAAACATTAAAAAATTTACTGAGGCAGGGACTGCACAACACTATGATGAAGCTGAGACACCGAGTGTACACTTTGGATGGATTGTACAAAGCATAGGACTGTATAACACGGTGAACCATGTGGTGGATGACGGAATGTGGCTAGCAGTACAAATATCAGAACATTCTCTCATGAACTATAAGAAATGTACAATACTAACATATGGTGTTAATAATAAGGGGTATATAGAAAAAATATACCATATGTAAGTTATGAGCCACAGTCAGTAGTAAAATTTAATGATGTTCTTTCATAATCTGTTACAATCTTTTCCACAATAATACAAGGTGTTGGTGGAGGGATGATGCAAGGGAATTCTGCACATTATGCATGATTGTTTTGTAAGCCACACAACTTCTTTAATATGATATATGAATGTGGGTAATATTGCATGTATAATACTATTTTTCTTTGAACCTGAACAAATGCATGTAAATGTTACAAGATATTGATATCAGGCAAAAATGCAACCAAAGCAAAATATGGACAGTAATATATAGTAATATATTAATAATCTTCCATTAAGAATAAAATAAAGGAAATATATTAAGTGAAAGAAACTAGACAAAAGGTACTATATATTGTCTGACTATATCTATACAAAATATAAATACAAATAAAATAGAAAGACAGAAACAGAATGTCAGCTATGTATGACAGAGGAAACAGATTGAGAGGTGATTATTAAGGGGTAGAGCTTTTTTTGTTTGTATGGGTTTTGTTTATTATTATTATTATTATTATCATTGGAATAATGAAAATGCTCTAAATTGATTGAAGTGATGAATGCACAACTATTTGATTATACCAAGTACCATTGATTGTATATTTTGGATGGATCATATACTTCAGATGGATTGTATGTTTTATTAAGATGCATCAATAAGGGAGCAGCAACAGTCCCTCGAGTGCAGGGGCAGTGTCTGGCAAAGGAGGAGGGTCCACTGATGGGTTCTTGTTATTGATGACTAGCCTTACGAGTCTTTGCTCTTGTAATTGAAACATAACCTCCTGTTATGGGGTGCCTAAGGGTTGCCACCTGAGAGCCTCCTTGTTGCTCAAATGTGGCCTCTCTCTAAGCCAAACTCACCATATGTCCCAGCATGGGACATGACTCTCGGGGATGAGCCTCCCTGGCAATGAGGGATTACTACCAAGTGCCAACTGGCCATACGACTGGAAAAAGACCCTGAATAAAAAGGGGAAAAGGTAAAGAGACATGAGTTCATGTGGCTAAGAGACTTCAAAGAGAGTCGGGAGGTCATGCCGGAGGTAACACTTACACACACTTCCGTAGGATCTCATAGAACACGAAAGTGGATATCATCCCACACAGAGGGGCTCCTGAGGCCTCTGGAGACACCCACGTCCTATATAAGGGTGGATAGCTCCGGAGATTGACGCCTTATCAGTGGGCTCTACTTTGGAATCTGTGCTCCTGAGAGTGACAGAGTTGAACTCAAATAAGTCCTCCCTGCACATGGTCCATCAGTCCCTTCTATTCAAACCTATATGTGATGCTGGAGTTTGTAGGTGTACTTCCAGAGACTGGAGCCTCAGTCCTGCCCATGTGCCAGCTGTGCCTGGAATCTCGGTGGAGCTGCAACTTCTACTCTACAGCTCAATGGACTCACCCAAGTCACCTGGTGAGGAGACAATGATGGACAACGGCCATCCCAGGGAATGGAGAGAGCCTGCAGCTGCAGGCAGGATAATCCCATTCACCATATCCGTGGGATATAAGCCCCCTCTCACTTGGAAGTGGAGTGGACATCACCATCCCAAACTCCTCAGGATTGGGGGAAGAGCTATAGACTATAGTTGACTTAATGGTATTCTGTTGTAGACATAATGTGATTCAAGCAATGGAAGAAATTACAACACTGATGTGGAGCCACTGGCCACTGGATGCTTTTGGGGCAGGGAAGGGAAAAGCAGTTGTAACACAGGTACTTTTTCAGGACTTGGGAATTATCCTGAGTAACATTACAACGACAGATATAGGGCATTTTGCATCAGCATATAACATGCAGAATGTGTGGGAGAGAGTGGGTTGTACAATGTGAACTATGGTCCATGCTTAGTGGCAAAGCCCCAGGATGTGTATATCCATTGCAGGTGATGAGCCACATTAATGAAAGATGTTTATGTGGGATGTTATGGGAGGTATGGGAGATGTGGGAGGTGGGGAACATGGGAATCCCTGTAATTTTTGTGTAACATTTATGTCATCTAAGCATCTTATAAAATATATATATATATATTTTAAAAAGATGCGTCAATAAAATTGATAAAAATAAATAAAATAAAAAGTCAGTTGGCCATAAATGTGAGGATTGATTTCTGAGCTCTCAATTCTATTCCATTGGTCTATATGTCTATCCTTGTTCAAGTACCATGCTATTTCACTCAGAGTTTTGTTGTTGTTGTAAAAGTGGTAAGGTTGCAGAAAAATCATGAAGAAAATACAGATTTCCATATACTCCCCATTCCCCCGAGAGTTTTCCTTATTATTAACAGTTTGCATTAGTGAGGTAATTTTGTAATAATTGATGAAACAGTATTATTATAATTATATTATCTATATTCCATAGTTTACATTGCTGTTCACTGTTTGTGTTGCATACTCCTATGATTTTAAAAAGAAAATGTTTATTCTAGTAATATTCATCACTTAACTCTAGTAGCTTAGTTGTGGATTTTTCAGGATTTTCATATGCAAATAGGGAAAATTTTATATCTTCATTTCCCGTTTGGGTGCTTTTTATTTATTTTTCTTGCCTAATTGCTCTAGCTAGAAATTCCAGACAATGTTTAATAACTGTGATAACAGTGGGCATCGTTGTCTTGTTCCTGAGTATTTTTATCAAGAAGGGGTGCTGGATTTTGTCAAATGCCTTTTATGCCTCAATTGAGATGATCATGTGTTTAACTTACTTCATTCTATTAATGTGTTATATCCATTTTCTTATGTTGAACTACCCTTGCATATCTGTGATAAATCCTGCTTGATCATGATGTATAATTCTTTCAATATGCTGTTGGAATTGGTTTACTAGTTGAGGATTTTTGCATCATAATCATAAGGAATATTGGTCTGTAATTTTCTTTTTTTAAAAAACAATTTATCAAAGTATATCATTCATACATGAATATACATAAACTGTGTGTTCAGTAAACATCGTGAACTTACAAAACAAACATGCATAACATCATACAAAGCTCCCACACATCACCTCCCCAAAACACCCTGCATTGTTGTGAAACATTTGTTAACAAATCATGAAAGAGCATCATCAAAGTATTACTACTAACTATAGTCCATATCATCCTCCCCTATACATTTTTTTAAGGATTTATTTATTTACTTTTATCCATTCCCCCCCCACCCCGTTTTTGCTGTTTCTGTGTATATTCACTGGACAACTCTGTGTCTGTTTCCTGCCCTCTCTTCTCATCCTTCTCCTCCTGTCTTCACTGGGATTTGATCCTCGGAATCTTCGATGCTGGAGAGAGGTGTCCTACGACCTGTGCCACCTTAGATCCTGGTTTTTCGGTGCATCTCATCTTGGCTTTCCCTTGTGTCACTCTCCTGTTATGACATCATTTTGCTGCATGGCTCATGGGGCCTGACGGTGCACCCACACACAGGGCCTGGTGGCTCACCTGCTCGTGGGGCCTGGAGGCACACCCACTCACAGCACCTGGTGGCACACTCACGGACAGGGCCTGGCAGCTCACCCGCTCATGGGGCCTGGGCGCGCACTCGTGCACAGGGCCTGACAGTGCACCCAAGGACAGGACCTGATGGCTCACCCACTCATGGGACCTGGCGGTACACCCATACACAGGGTCTGACGGCACACCTGCACACAGGGCCTGACGGCTCACCCACTCACGGATGGAGCCTGACGGTTCACCCGATCGCGGGGCCTGGTGGAGCACCCTTGCGCAGGGCCTAGTGGCCCACACACCATCTATATTTTTCTTTTTTTTTGTTTTTACCAGCAGGTCCCAGGGATCGAACCCAGGTCCTTCCATATGGGAGATGGATGCCCAACACCCAAGCCACATCTGTCCTCCTGCTATATCTCTTAAAGTTCACCAAAGATACCCAAAGTTACAGTCTTTTCCCATACAGGATGGTCATATAATAAATGAGGCTTAGTTTATCACCAGCATTCTAAAAACCAAACCTAGGGAGAAAAACTAGGTTTGGGGACACATGCATGGTTTCTAATATAGCGAATGTTTAATTTACCCTGATTATCACAAAATCAGGTCAGCAAGAATATTTGCATGTAATTTTCTTTTATTGTATTATGTCTCTCTGGATTTGGTAATAGGGTGATGTTGGCCTCATAGAATAAGT
>JAQZBX010086780.1:0-12952 GCA_029593785.1 Cabassous unicinctus
AAACCTTGGGTCATTTCAGAAAGATGCTTAGTACAAAGTCAAATCAAAATAAGTTATGGGTGTGGTCAGTCCTGGGGCTCAATTCCCATCTGTGGACCTGTGAAACCTAGAGAACAAGTTTACTGCTTCCAATATACAATGGAGAGAGAGGAATAGGATAAACATCAATTTATATACAGAAAAATTAAAGAGAAAATAAGGGTCATTGGTCTCAAACAATTCCAAAATCTTGTAAGGTATACTTGACTAAACTTCACGGTCTGAGAGATATCTATGGAATGATGTTTTCTCCTCTGGGACTGAAGAAGTAGCAGCCATCCTTCTAAAATCTTGGGCAGCAGCCGTGCTCTCTGCAAACACCAGGGTGAAGGTTTCATCCTCTGAGAACACTGGGGTGGTGGCCAAACCCTCCACAATCCCCAGGAAATGAGTGTATCCCTCTCAGAACAGTGGGATGTAAGCAGAGTGCCTAAAATCCTGACAGAACAGTTTCCAGTCTCTGAGAACAGTAGAGGAAATGCTCTTCCTGAACAATAAGGCAACAATCCAAGTGATGGAGCAGATACCTCTTACACAAACAAAGGTGGGTATGCTATCTTGGCCAGAAAAGATGACTTTGGTCCATACCTCAGCATCTATTGCTCTGGCCTTAAAGTAATTTTTCCTTCAATATGTCTCTTTTAAGCCAGGCTGGTTGTAGTGCCTTTCATAGAAGTATCACAAATAAACTATCCAGTTTTGCCTGTAATGCACAGAGGTCCAAACTATCAGGACTTTCCACAGATCCTTCCTAGATACCAGCACCTCATATCCTGACCTTATACAACAGTGACAATTAGAATTCTCTAGGGACTTGATTTAGAGAAGTTCAGAATTTTCCAAACCATCAATTTCTGGTTACTTTACCCCCAGGAGCTTGGTTTTCAGCTTATCCCATTCTCCTCAAATATTACTATTAGCTACCAGGGAAACCAGGCTGCACTTTCCACACTAAGCTTGGAAATCACATTAGGCAAATACACAAGTTCATTACTCTCAAAGTCCACTTTCTATCCAACATCATCAGAACTCAATTATGTCAAGTTCTATGGCAATTTCAAACAGGGAACACCATTCCTCCAGTTTCTGATAATACAGTCATCATTTCTTTCAACATCCTCATCAGATGTATCTTTAGAATCCATATTTCTACCAATGGTCTCTTCAATGCAACCAGGTCTTTCTATCAAGCAACCCACAATTCTTCCATCCTCTACCCATTACCAAATTCCAAAGATTTTCCCACATTTCTGGTATTTGCAATAGCAGCACACCAGTCTCCTCGTTCCAAAATTCATTTTAATTTCTTATGATGCTTCAGCAAATACCATGAATTGAGTTGTCTGAAACAATGGAAATTTATTAACTTATGGTTTTGAGGTTATGAAAATGTTCAAATCCCAACATCATCAAGATAAAACTTTCTTCCCAGGACTGTGGTGATCTGGGCCTGGCTGCTGGTGACCCTTGGTCCTTAGCCTGTCACATGACAAGGCATATGATGGCATCTCCTGGTCTCTTTCTTCTCTTTAGGATTTCATTGATTTTGATTCCTTACTTCACATAGTTTCCTCTCTCTGTGTCTGAATTTTATTCTCTCATAAAGGCCTCCAGTAATATCATCAACACCCATCCTGACTGAGGTGGGACACACCTTAATTGAAGTAACCTCATCAAATGGTCCTACATACAATGTTTTCACATACACAGGAATGGATTAGTTTTGAGAACATGTTTTTATGAGGTACATACAGCTTTAAGCCACTACAATGACTAAAGAAGGATAAGGTAAACATTGAAAGTGAGCCAAGGAAAAAATATCTAGAAGACAGAATATTGACAGTTCTTCAACATCAAAGGATTTACTCGACCTTCTGCCCAAATACAGTGAGGGCCTCTAGTTATTGATGCCCTAGTTCAAAGAGATACTGCAGAACCCTCCATATTTTCAAACAAGGAGAAATTCTATGTTTCCACAAAAGCTCATTATTTTCAAAAAGAATCCAACAATGTAAGTTCTTCCTAAACATATTATGTGGAAAAGGATATGTCTGTTTTTATTACTATAGCTTGAATTCACATGAATTCCTAGAACATAATAATTATTAAGGGGAATATAGTTCTACATATTTATTCTTTCAGAAAATATGCACTGAATTCCCAACACTGCTAAGAGTATTGCACATTCTGTAGAAGAAAAACATTAATTTTGTGTTCAAGAAGATTACATTCTGGTAGTGTGGAAACTAAATACAAATAGTGAGTAAAGAAAAAGATTACTTATAGTAGTTATAAATGTTATAAAATAATATACAAGATATTATACATAGAAAATATAAAAATTAAAATACAGAAAATATAAAACAATATTGACTAGCAATTCTTTTTTGGATCTTAAGAAAATAGGGGAAATCATAGATAGATAAATTTTAGAGACTCACCCTCTGAGACCAAATGACAGGTGTTCTCTAGCATCACATCTCTGAACAGTTTTCTCTGGGATGAGTCCAGCAAGGCCCACTCTTCTTGGGTAAAGTCTATGATTAGATCTTTCAAGTTTACTATCTCCTAAAAACATCATGAACATTCAGGTTCAGAGAGGGCCATCTCTACAAATGTCCAGAGTAGAATGTTTGATAGCAGCACTAAGGAAGTGGTGACTGTTTACAGAAAGCTCAAACTGAGTTTGAGTTTCAAGTCAGATCATTCTCAGTGCTGAATGGTCATCGCATTTCACACATGGAAACACATAAACATACTGAATATTTAAAATTGTATTATAGGGGGATTGTAGGAAGATGACAATGCATAGCTGAATGTTCTCACAAAAACAACAGAGAAAGAGCCAAATCTGTCCATGGGACCTGGCTTTGATGGTCAGCAGACCAGAACAGAGCTACACAATTCCAAGGAGGGTGAGGGACAGAGAATCAAAGAAGCCAAAATGACAAATGTGAATTATCAAGCCCCTGTGATGGCTGGAAAAAGCTCCACTCCCCCAACCCATGATATTAAGCTAAGATAAAATACCTGGCTCACTGCAGCCCACTGAGAGGGGAACAGACACATTCTTCCCTGTCAGTTGTTTCAAGGGAAATGGGAGGGGAGATCAGGGTGTTTTTCTTCAGTGGATTTTGCCAGCAGCACCCACTTTGAATTTCCAATCTGTAGATTCAGCACAGGAACACAGGAAAGCTGAGATTGAAACACCTCCATGGAAAAGTACACTGAGAGCACCATCTGCTCCTAGTTCTGGAAATTTGCATGGACAAAAACTATTCATGATCTATGTATCCAGGCCCTGGGAGAAAATCTGTGCCCCACTAGGGAGTCACTGGCCTGATTTTGAAAACTTAAGCTTGACAATTTTAAAGACTGAGAATAAGTTGAATCAAATAACAAAGAGGAATCATGAAAAATTAATACACAAGAGAGAGAAATTGGCCACCAGAGTGAATTCACCAACATATTCACAAGTGTAGACATCAGCAAAAAATTACAAGCCGTACTAGGAAACAGGAAGAGATGGCCCAGCCAAAAGAACAAACCAAATATCCTGAAGAGATACAAGATTTAAGACAATCAGTGATAACCACACAACTCTCCTAAATTACTTCAAATAATTTAAAGAAAATTTGACTAAAGAAATAAAGAATATGAAGAAGACACTGGGAGAGCAAAAAGAAAAATTTGAAAACCTGCAAAGAAAATTAAAAGACTTTATGGGAATGAAAGACATAATGGATGAGGTTAAAAATACATTAGAGGCACATAAGAGCAGATTTGAATTGCTTGAACATAGAATTAGTGTCTTCTAAAACAGAACATCTTAACTGGAAAAGACAGGAGAACAGAAAGAAAAGAGAATGGAGAAAATGGAACAGTCTCAGAGAGTTGAATGACTCAGAAACATTCCCATTGTTGGTGTTATAGAAGGAAAAGAGAATGGAAAGGGGGCAGAAAGAATGTTCATTTGTCTGTATTTCATTTATTATTGAAATTATTATTGAAATAATGAAAATATTTTAATGATGAATGAAATGATGAATGCACAACTATGTGAGTATACCAAATACCATTGGTTGCACACTTTGGATAAATTATATGCTTTATTAATATGTATCATTAAAATTGATTTGTTTAAAAAGCTACTACAAGAAAAGAAAATTATTGACCAATCTCTCTAATGAATATAGACACAAAAATTCTCAACAAAATTCTTGCTAATCAAATTCAAGAGAATATTAAAAGAATTACACATTATGATCAAGTGGGCATTATTCCGCAAGTGCAAGGTAGTTCTACATAAGAAAATCAGTTAACATTATATACTAAATTAAAAAATCAAAAGTAAAAACTACATGATCATCTTGATTGATGCAGAAAAGGTATTAAACAAATCCAAAACATTTCTTCATAAAAATACTTTGAAAGGTAGGTATAGAAGGAAAGTATTTCAACATAATAAAGGACATATATGAAAATCCCACTCCCAACATGTTTCTCAAAGGGATGAGGTTGAAAGCCTTCCTTCTAGAATCAGAATCAAGATAAGTGTGCCCACTCTCTCCACTGCTTTTCAACATTTTTCTAGAAATTCTAGCTGGAGTAATTAGGCATAAGAAGAAATTAAAGCCATCCAAGGATGAAAAGAGCATTTAAAACTCACTATTCACAGGAAACATGATCCTATATTCACGAAGCCCTGAATTTGTCACAAAAAGAGATATTAGAACTAATAAAAGACTTCACCAAAGTGGGAGGATACAAGATGAACATGCAAAAATTGGTAATGTTTCTATACACAAGTAATGAGCAATTTGAGCAGGAAATAAACAAAATAACCATTTACAACAGCAGCAAAATGACTCAAATATCTAGGAATTACTTTTACCAGGTATGTAAAAGATCTTTATTCAGAAAACTACAAAATATCGCTAAAAGAAATCAAAGAAAACCTAAACAAATGGAAGGACATTCTGTGTTCATGTATTGGAAAACTAAACACAATGAAGTTGTCAATTCTACCCAAACTGATTTATAGATTCAATGCAATGCCAATTGAAATTCAAACAGCTTACATTATAGAAATAAAAAAGTCAATTATGAAATTTAAATGGGAGGGAAAGGGGTCCTGAATAGCCAAAAACATACAAAGAAAAAGGAGTGAAGGTGGAGGACCCACACTTCCTGATCTTGAAGTATATTATAAATCTACAGTGGTCGAAACAGAATGGTATTGACATGAAAGACACATCAATGGAATCAAATTGAGAGTTCAGATAAGGACTCTCACATCTATGGTCAACTGATATTTGATATGCTTACCAAACCCACTTTTCTAGGAAAGAGCAATTTCTTCAATAAATATTGCTGGGAGAACTGGATATCCATAACCAAAACAATGAAACAGGACCCTATATCACTCTCTATACAAAATTTAACCCAAACAGATCAAAGACCTAAACATAAAAAGTCAGTACCATAAAACTCCTAAAAAATAATTTAGGGTAACATCTATGTAGGTGTAGTAGGTGAGGGTGTGTTAAGCCTTACACCCAAAGCATGAGGAACAAAAGAAAAAAATCGATGAATTTTACTTCCTCATAATTAAACATTAACTTCAAAGGACTTTGTGAAGAGGGTAAAATGGCAGCCTACCCAATGGATGAAAATATTTGAAAGTTGCACATTTGGCAAGGGTCTAATATCCATGATATATATAAAGAGATCCTACAACTCAACAATAAAAAGACAAGTGACCCAATTAAAAATGAGCAAATTGATGAATAGATTAAAAAATTTGCAGTGTGTGCACAAAATGAAATATTATGGAGCAGTAAGAAGAAATGAAGTCTTGAATCATATGACAACATGGATAACCTGGAAGATGTTATTTTGAGTGAAGCAAGTCAGACACAAAAGGCCAAATACTGTATGATTGTGTTATTATGAACTAAATATATTGTGTGAAGTCATGGAGTTAATAATTAGAATATAGGTCACCAGAAAATTAATCTGTACAGAATTGGTAAAATGGTTGTTTGTAAATCTTTGGTAATGAATATAAATGGTGAAATCATATAATGTTTGCAACTAGCAGTGCTATTTTATGGGTATTACAGTAGTTGAATGGGAAAGTCTAAAGTCATGTATATTCCTAGGACAAAAGCTAAAAACTATAACATAGTATGGTATATGACAGTAAAACCTTACTAAAACACAATTATGGGTGTTATTGCATATATAAGACGTTTTTTTGCAAAATATAGATACAAATATACTAGAGACAAGGAAAAAGAAGAGCAACTATGTATGGCAAGGGAAGCACACAGAGATTGAGAGATGATGAGATTTTTTTTTTTTATTGGAATAACGAAAGTGCTCTAGGAGTGATTGAAGTGATGAATGCACAAATATGTGATTACACCAATATCATTGATTGTACACTTTGGATGGATTTATGCTTTATTAATATGTACCAATAAAATCGATTTGTTAAATAAAGGGGGCAAAAGACCTGAATAAGCATATTTCTAAAGAAGAAATACAAATGATGAAAAACATATGAAAAAAATGTTCAACGTCACTGGTTATTAGGGAAATGCAAATCAATGCACAGTGAGATATCATTTCACACCTACTAAAATGGCCACTATTCAAAAACTAGAAAATAGCAAGAGTTGGAGATGTAGAGAGTCAGAAACCCTTATTCACTCTTCATGGGAAAATAGAATGGAACAGGTAATATGGAAACTGGTTGCTCCAAAGGAAGTTAGGTATAGATCTACCATGTGACCCAGCAATACCACTATTACATACATAATAGAAGATGTGAGAGCAAGTACATGAGAAGACATCTGCTCACTGATGTTTATAGCAACATTATTCCGAATTGTAAGAAGATCAACACATCCTAGTTGTCCAAGTGACAAATGGATAAGCTGTGGTATATACACATGATGGAATATTATACATATGTAAGAAGAAATGAAGCCCTGAATTATATGACAACATGAATGATCCTGAAAGACATTATGTTGAGTGAAGCAAGCCAAGCACAAAGGAAAATTATTTTATGATTTTGTTATTATGAACTAAATATAATGAACAAACTCCTGGAATTAATGGCTATAATATAACTCACCAGAGAAGAGTATGTGTTTAGAAAATGGAAAGCTGTGGTTTGATCAATGCAGACTTGTAAGAAAGTTTTAAATATTTGGAAATGAATAGAAATGGTGAAAACACATGATAGCATTTTTAATTAGCAGTGCTAAAATATGAATATGATCATTGTTTTTTGTTGCTTTTCTTTTCTTTTTTTTTTTTTGGAGTAATGAAAATGCTCTGATATTGATTTAAATGATGAATGTACAACAACTCTGTGATATACAAAATGTCATTGTAAGATAAATTGTTTGGTTTATAAACAAAAAAATAGTATGGCTTGTGGAAAATACCATATATAAGATAGGGGCCATCATTAATAGTAATACTTCAATAATGCTCTTTCATAATTTGTTACAAATGTTTCACAATAATGCAAGGTTTTGGTGGTGAGATGATGTGTGGGAGCCCTGCATAGGTTACCCATTTTTGTTTTGCAATTTCACAAACTTTACTATAAAAATACTCTATTATAAAAGAATATCACAAAACATGATATGGTTTTACCTTGAAAGTTTGTATTAAATTGGTCATTATAACTTCCAACTGGTTCTATAAAATTTGCACTTGAGCATTCATATATAAATCACCCTTTTCCACCAATTTCAAGTAAATTTATAGACTCACAACAAGACATGCAATATCTATGATTTGCCACATTTGCATCATAACTATGGTTAGATTATTCCCCCAGATGGATTCCTATCTCATCTATGAAATCATTTCATTACTTGTTATGAGTTTTGAAAGAGCCAATGAGCTTATGTGTAAAATGCTTCCTATCTAAACATAAGTCATAGGTCTATTATTCATTAAAATGACATAGAACCTTTCAGAAATTCCAGCATTTCACAGAACCAAACAGGCAGAACTTAGGATCGTATGTGCTGCCTCACTCAACCCTATATAACTCAGGTGTTCATCAAAAGGTACAGACATTTCAGCAAGACAAACCACAGACCCCTGAGATTGCTGTACTCTAGGATAGTCCTGGCCTGACCATGCCAGGAGTATGAGACCTTCCAATCTCAACTTGGGACCTCCAAATAACCAAGTTCATTGTATCTCTTGGATCTTCACCACCTCTTGGTCCATTCTGGTCTCTCCAATTTTACTTCACAGGGCCATGAATTTTACACTATACCCTATAATCCTTTTCCTGAATGAACTCCAAAATTAATTAAACCATATTTCTTATAATTACTTCCATTTATAATGTTTGAATAAAGCTTATCTACAAAATTGGAAATTGGGAAATTGGGGCCAAGTGGATAAGGAGAATTTTAGTTACTTTTTGAAGTTTTCAAAATGTACAAATATATATCAATACTTTAAGAAATTAGAAATTGGGGGGGAAATGATTCTTCTATTCCTTCTATTATCTAATCATCACTTTTGCTACTCTCAAAAATGTACAGCCCTGCATGCTAGCATCTGTAACACTGCATTGATTGAACTTATCTGCTGAAATGCCAGCCTCCCTACTGACTATAGAATTCTGCTCTTACTCATCTCTATTACCAAAGTTCCCTGCATGCCAAAGCAAATTGCAGGAATTAACATGATTAAGGAGTGTTTTATTCATCCATCGAGGAAGTTGGCTAATGAGAAAAACATCTTATCTCTCCATTTAATACAGAGACTTAATAGAGTCTGGAAAAAATCTGTGTAATGTTGGAAAGGAGGTTACTTATTGATCAACCCCCAACATATCTGTCTCCATTCATGAGGCCTAGATAAACTGAACTGCAGCTCAGATACTTGAATACCTTCTAAATGAGCTTAGAATATCTATGCCAATAAGACAAACATGCCCATCTGCTGACAACACATGGGCAATTCCAGTAGAAAGAATTCCCTACTCATCAGTGATTGCATTGCCAATAGTGCAACAAACAACTGTCTCCCTTTGGGGTTTTGCTCGTAACCAGATAAGCAGTAAGTGAACAGTTAAAAATGGAGAAAGAAGCTATGAGACTCTGGTCTTGTTCCAATTTCCAGACCCACCTGTCATGAATCCCATCCCTTCACCTGGAAGTATCCCCAGGCCAACCAACAGGAACATGAAGTGTGCTGCATAAAGAATACGATGAATTCCCTCCCCTCTCAGGGTCAAGAATAAGAAGAACTTAGCCACTCTGCATGAATAAGAAGATACGAAGACCTTCATTGTACAGATAAGAACATTAAAGTCATTGAGTTTTATACATTCATTAGCCCATGGTGTTCAGAGACTTTCAGTTCCTTCCTTGATTCTAAAATATTGGGTCTCCACCTCCAGAGAAACAACTCAAATTTCTCAGATATGAGTATTCCTGGCTTATGAAACATCCATCCCAGCCCACTGGATTCTCACTCCCTTCCTGCTTTACCGTACACCTGTCCTTAGGATGTATGCCTCCCCTAAATCATTTTGTTCTTGTTTTCATTTATCTCAATATATTTACTGATTACACTTTCTTCATTGACCAATGATTATTTAGGAGTGTATTGTTCAGTCTCCAAACATTTGCAAATTTACTTTTTTCCTGTCAATTATTGATTTGCAGTTTCATTCCATTATGATCTGAGAAGGTGCTTTGTATAATTTCAATCTTTTTATATTTATTGAGAGCTGCATTCTGACCTAACATGTGGCCTATCCTGGAGAAAGATCCAATAGTGGTATAGCTACCTCTGCTCTTTTTTGGTTACTATTTGTATGGAGTATCTTTTTCCAAACTTTCACATTCAGCTGGTTTATATCCCTGGGTCTAAGGTGAGTTTCTTGTAAGCAGTATATAGATGGCTCATGTTTTTTAAATATATATTTTTATTTATTTTTAAAAGATACTTAGATTACATAACTTGTTACATAAAACAATATAAAGGATTCCCATAGGCCCCACTCCCCAGATCTCCCAATTTTCACCACATTAACAACTTCTTTCATTAGTGTGATACATTCATTGCAATTGATGAACACATTTTGGAGCATTGCCACTAAGCATGGATGAAAGTTTACATTGTAGTTTACACTCTCTCCCACTCAATTCTGTGGGCTATGACAGGATATATAATGGCCTGTATCTGTCACAGCAATGTCTTCCAGGTCAATTCCAAATCCTGAAAATGCCCCCATATTACACTTCTTTTTCCCTCTCCCTGACTTCAGCACCTCCACTGGCCACTGTCTCCACATCAATGGTATAATTTCTTCCATTGTTAGAATCACAATAAGTCTATAGTAGAATAGCAGTGAGTACACTCTAGTCCATAGTTGATTCTCCATTCCTGAGGATACTGGGATGGTGATGCCCACTATAACTCTAATTTGGAGTGGACTTCAGTCCCTTATGGCTGATTGATGGGACTCTCTTGCTTGCAGTTGTAGACTCTCTTGGTACCTTGGTGTGGTGGTTGTCTATCCTCACCTCTCTATCAGCTGTCCTGGGTGAGCCCAATGAACTGGAGAGTAGGTGTTGCAACTTTTCTGAGGCTCAGGGCCCAGCAGCACATGGACAGCCCAGAGATTTAAGTCTCCTGGATGTACACCTACCAACTCCAGCACCAGCTATAGATTCAAACAAAAAGGACACAAAAGGTATGTCTAGAGAAGTCTCCTCTGAGTCCAACTTTGTCACACCAGAGGCACAACCTCCAAAGTAGGGCCCACTAGCAAGGCAAAAAACTACTGAGCCATCCACCATGACAACAGGACCTGGTGTCTCTGGAGCCCTCAGGAGCCCTGTTGTTTGGGGTAGTGTCCTCTTTGGCAATCTATGAAATCCTGCTGTGATGTGCATAAGTGTTACCTCTCTGATGAACTCCTGACTCATTTTGAAGTATCTTAGCCATATAAACTCATTTGTCTTTTCTTCCCCCCCCCCCTTTTATCTAAAGTCTTTTTCCAGTTGTATCACAAGCCAGTGCTTGGTAGTAATCCCTCAGTGCCAGGGAAGCTCATCACTGAGAGTCATGTCCCTCACTGGAGAGAAGTTTATGCATCCACATGCTGAGTTTGGCTTAGAGAGAGGAGATGGCTCATGTTTTTTAATCCATTCTGTCAGCCTGCATCTTTTGATTGAGGAGTTTAATTATTCACAGTCAATGATATTGCCTAATGTATTATTTATTTTCACCATTTTATTCTTTGGTTTTCATATACCATATCATGATTTTGTCTGTATTTTTACTATTTGGTTATCTTTTCTCTATTCTTTCTTCTATATTCCCCTCCAGGCCTCTCTCTCCTGGTATTTTATTTCAGTTCTAAATCTTCCATTAATATTTCCTGCAAGGGTGGATACTTTTTTGAAGGGCGATTTTGTTGGATAAAGAATTCTCAGCTGGCAGTTTTTCTCTTTCAGTATCCTAATTGTATCATACCACTGTCTTTTTGCCTCTATAGTTTCTGAAGAGAAATCCATGCTGGGTCTTACTGGGCATCCCTTGTATGGGATAGCTTGCTTCTCCCTTGGTTCTCTCAGAATTTTCTCTTTTTCTTTTACATTTGACCTTCTGAATAGTATATGTCTTGGAGTAGGTCTATTCAGATTTATTCTGAATGGGGTTCAGTGTGCTTCTTGGGACATGTAATTTCATTTCTTTCCTGAGAGTTGGGAAATTTTCAGGTATTATTTCCACAAATACTCTTTCTGCCCCTTTTCCCTTCTCTTCTCCTTCTGGAACTCTCACGACACATATGTTGTTGTGTTTCATGTTGTCATTCAACTCTCTGAGCCCCTGCTCAATTTTTTCCATTCTTTTCTCTCTGTGTTCTTTTCTTTCTTCAATTTCAGTTGTTCTCTCTTCTATATCACTTACTCTTTCTTCTATCATTTCAAGTCTGCTGTTGTATGGCTCTAATGTATTTTTTATTTCACCTATTGTATCTTTCATTCTCATGAGTTTTGTTACTTTTCTGTTCAGAATTTCAAACTCTTCTTTGTGCTCACTCCGTGTCTTCTTTATGTCATTAATCTCTTTAACCATATTGACTTTCAACTCATTAATTTGATTTGGGAAACTTTTGTGCATCTGGTTAATTAGTTATCTCAAATCCTGCATCTCTTCTGGGTCTTTGATATAGTCCTTTTCTTGGGCTATGTCTTCCATTTTCTTAGTATGGCTTGTAATTTTTTGCTGATGTCTAAGCTTCTGATTAGGATGTAGTTTATACAGATGCTCAATTTCTTTCTCTTTTGTAGGCATTTAGTGGTAGGAGGCTGTGCATTACCACTGCTTTTTTGATTCTTGGCTCTACCTAAACTGTTACGATTGTCCCTGCTATTTGCACAAAACAGGGCTCTGGACCTAGTAATTGATTGCAGACCTGCTTCCTAGGCCCTTGGGGAGGGAAGCTATAAAGGCCAGAAAAACCCTCTCTTTCTTATTTTTTTATTTTCTCACATACATTTCCTTGGTCAGACAGCTGATCAGTTCTGTGCCTGGTCAAAGTGCATTTGTTGCAACAGAGACCTGATCAATGTGATAGAGCTTCCTGCTTGAAGAAAAAGAGCCTTGTAATTCATACTTTCTCAGACACAGTTCTCTAGCCTTCTCTGGCAGCCCCCTCTCTTTTCCCATGTTGGAAGCAATTCCACTCCCTTCTGCATCCTCAACAACCAGTCCTGGTTAGTAGAGAAGGAGTTTGAGGGTCATATATATTTAGCTACTTGCCCTTTCCCATGGCAGTCAATGGTGTGGCCCACCTGGCATTGAAGGGCTCCTGGGATACAGCAAACCAAATTTGTGAGTCAAG
>JAQZBX010086782.1:0-12954 GCA_029593785.1 Cabassous unicinctus
GGTATATTCTGATGGAAAATGGCCTACATTCGTCGCTGCTTCGCCACTCAGGACAACCCCCAAAGTCCCAAAAAAGCCCGAGTATTTCAACTGCCCCTCCTCTCCCTGCCCCAAAAATGTCCAGTGGCCACCGGCTCCACCTCACTGTTACAATTTCTTCCATTGCTTGAATCACAGTATGTCTACAACAGAACACCCCATAAAAGCTTTAGGTACTCTTCTGTTGGCATTACAGAGAGAGAGAACTCAGTGATATAAGCAGAAAATTGCATATTTTGATGAAAAGAGAGGAGAAACAATGCTTTCAAATTAGAGCTGCAACACTGAGCAATCATTTCTAGACTGTGGTTATCAAGGAAAGTATCAGAATTCTACAGTGCACCTTGAGCAAGTACCTAATCTAAACTAGTCTTCTTAATTAATGCTCTACAATAAGCATGAGTCCAACTTGTCATCTCAACCTAAACCAGTTTTTGGAAAATAAGAGTAATATGGCTTGAATAAGAAGTGCTTTGGATTGAACCTTTAAAAAGACTAATCCCCATACCACCCCTACCACAACTGGGGTTCAAGATTATTATAGATCCATTACTGAGGCAGAATTGGAATCAGACAACAGAACCTGTGAGCACTTTATATGTAAATATATAAAATATATGTCTCATTAGAGAAAGTTCATCCATTTATATCAAATTAAGATTTTACCAAAATACATCCTTGACTATATTTTTATCCATCTAAAACAACAACAAACACCAGAACTGAGTGTCTATTAGATACTCAATTAATGTCAATTAGCATTAAGTTTCCAGTTCCCAGAGTGAAGAAAACAAGGAAAGGGAAGCTTTACAGGATTCCTTGATGAAGGAAAGGGAGAGGAACACTTTTGGAATGAGTTGGGTCTGTAAAACTAAAGGCAAAAATGCGCTTTACATAAGCACTGTATTTTGATTGATAAAGTTTTATCTAACAGGGTTATGGATTACCAATTCTGATACTGCTATCATTGTATACTAGAATTGAACAAGTACGTGAATGCTTGTCATATGGTGGGAGCCAGATTTTTCTCTCTGCTGAAATGAGAGTTTTAGGTAAGCAATTGGAGGAGGCCAGAATGATCCATGTGGTAGAGATTAGAGTTGAATACGGATAGTTACATATAGAAATATTTATATATGTGTAAATATACACAGGTTAATATACAAACGTATATTACCTTGCTCTACCAGCTGAGGGCCTAGAAGTAATGACACTTCAGTAGCGGTGAGCAAACCTAATGTACAGATTTTAGTTTCTAATATCATTCTCCAATGAAAGGAGCCAGATCTCCTGGAGAAATGTCTGGTGTTAGAAATTGGACAGGATATACAAAAAAGGAACAACTTGCAGTGCCAGAAGTAAAGGAAGTTCTAAAACAAAACAATAAGGATATGGATCTGTCAAAAGGATGACACAGACACCAACTGAAAGAACTCCCAATGAACAAAGCTGGAATAATTTGAGGCACAAAATAAATAAAGTAATGCTGACTTATAACCCAAAGTATAAAATAAATATCCATGAGTCCATAAGGATATAAATAAATGTTTAAATAAATGAATAATTGGGAAAGAAGAGATAAATCTTCCATGCAGATATGCAAACGAATTCTAAACAATTTATGTAGCTACTTCTCTCTCAAGGAGGTGGAATATAACCCCCTTCCCCTTAAGTGTAGACTGCACATATTGACTTTTTTCTAAAGTATACAGTGTGTTAAGGGGAGAAAGAAGTAACTTTAAGTGGCAAAGTGTGACTAACGCTACCACAATTAGACTATCAAGGTCAACATCTACAGTGATAAGTAGATATGATGTGAAGAAAATGGTACTTTACCTCTGTAGTCATCTGCCAAAAGGACTTTAACCTTGTTCTAACCTTGAGAAAAACATCAGGCAAATTTCAAAAGAAGTCATACTCAAAACAGTCAAGTTCATCAAAAACATGGTAAATCTGAGACACTGTCACAGCCAAGAGAAGGTTAGAAATTATGATGATGAAATATAACGTAGTATTCTGGATGAAATCTTGTAACAGAAAAAGGGCATTAGATAAAAGCTAAATAAATCTGAATAAACTATTGACTTTAGTGATTAATAATGTAACAATATCTGTTCATTAAATATTGTTTTTCAATTGTTAATATGGAAAACTGGATGTTGGGCTTATGAGAACATTGTATTACCTTCATAATTTTTATGTAAATTTAAAACTGCTCAAAAAAACAAATTTAAAAAGTAGCAACAGTTATGCTCCCAGTATAAATATTTTAATTTTATTGCTATAAAAACATGGTCATATATTACTTTAATAAAAATTTTAAAAAAGAAAGTCTCAAAAAATAGACCAAATCAGCTTAAAGTTTGTATTTTGGAAATGCTAGCAACTCTAGATTCCAAAAGTGGTTACCAGATATAGGTCCACTCTTCATTTTGTGAATCTTCCTTATATTACTGGGAGCTAAACTATATAGAGGTTCACAATAATCCAATATTGTGTATTTCATTTTTTCCATTTTATGCTAGTCAATATATTTTTAGAATTACAAAGCTGTCAGTATAGAACTTCTGCTATGACTCAATTTTGATTGCTTAAAAGATCTACTCTAGAAACCACTGTGTATAATCTACTGCCTTTTTGCATTCCTATTTCATAAAAAACATTTTAGAACATAATTTATGTTATGTTGCACAAAATTTTTGACACACTTCACTGCTATTTGCTTGAATTCAATAAAATGTTGATGTTTTTGAGGTAATCTGGGTATTCTTTTTAATATATAAAAAATATAAAATGGTTTACTACTGCATTGTACTGTTTCTTTGTTGTTTGTTTCTCTGCCTAGTAAAAATAACATGTGCTTCCTTTAAATCAACAATTTTCTTGAAAAATGATTTAATATAGAATAAAGATGTCTGCTTTAGCTTAGCTTGCTCAGTTTTGTTATATTTTTAAGGAAACACATTTTTAAAAATAATATTTTATAAAATGCACTTTCCTTTTCTCCATAAATCATTTAAACACTGTTCTAACATTCCTAGAAATTGGTCTCTCTTGAAGCTTCATTTCAATGTATATTTATCACACATTTTTATCACTTCTCCAGTGACTTTCATAACACATTTTGTTGTTGTGAGGTCATTGTTATAGATAACACTTCTTCCCATCTAAGTCATATTTGATACTATTTTTATGCAGGAAAAAGAATATTTTTGAAAATGAAGAACAAATCCATCGATGTAGAAAAATCCACAAAACTTATTTCAATGATGACTTCTACTCCATATTTTCTTAGTCTCTCATATCTATACTTTAGACACATTACTAAGTCTTTATAGATGTCACCATCCATAAAGAAGTCAACATGTTTACTCGCAGTTAGGGCTATAATTGCTTATTTTTTCCCTGAAGTATACTTAGGGTTTGAATCCAGCATTAAGCACTCTATAGCAAACTACTTTATAAGATCACAAATTGGTACAATATGGTCAACAGCAAAATCAGATCTTTAGAGTCATGATATTAGTATTTGAACCACATTGGTTTGAATACCATAAACCAAAATAACATATATGAAGGGAATGAGCTTTGCTTTTTTCATCAGCATACTGAAACTTGTTAAGTCAGTGTTCCCAACTTCTTGTGCCTTTATCAGAATACTTAGTGGAGTCCAGGAAATGAATTTTCTGTCCTACCCAGTTCAACTTTTCATGCCCAAAGTTTAAAACCAATTAAATGACTCTGATAAGTCATTCTGAAAACTTTACTTAGGAAAAAATCTCAAGATAATTTTTTGTTTGTTTTTCCAGAAAATTTTAAATATAGTTCAGTAAATTCTCAAGAATACCTGGGTATCTCAAAGGTAATTTAAACTCAACTAGTCTGTGGTAGGCAGAATAATCCATCCCCTAATCCCCAATCACTGTGAATATGTTCTCTTATCCATGTAAGAAGGGACTTTGCAGGTATGGTTGAGTTAAGGACTTTGACATGAGGAGATTATCCTGAATTTTCCAGGAAGGAGCAATCTAAACTACACAAATGCTTAAAAGCAGAAAACTGTTCCTGGATGTATCAGAAAGAGATGTGAATATGGAAGAATGGTGAGAGAGATGGAAAGTTGCTGGCTTTAAAGATTGGAGGAAGGGAACCACCAGCCAAGGAATTCAGGAGACCTCTAGAAGCTCTAGAACCTAGGTGACCTCTAGAAGGAAACAGATTCTCCACTAGAGCTTCCAGTAAGGAATGCAGCCCATGCCAACACCTTGATTTTAGCCTAGTAAGATCTATATCAGACTTCTAACTTGCAGAACTGTAAGGTAATAAATTTTGTGTAGTTTTAAGCCATAAAACTTGTGGAAATTTACTAAAGCAGTAATAGAAAACAAATACATGGTTCAAAATAGAATTCATGGCTTTATACTCAAACCATGTCCTTTCTTACTGTTTTTTTTTTTTTCCTTCTTTAATTGATATTTATTTCCTCCACTATATTGTAAGTTTCATGAAGATAGGACCAATTTGCTACCATTTTCCCCCAATTTTAAACTTAGTAAGTCACATATTATTCTAGACATAATTTGTGTCATTTCTGCTATAAGATTATTAATAATATCTTCTTTAAAAGTATGAGTCTGAAAACTAATGTTTATTGAAGACCCTTTTAAATTGTTTACATGTTAGGAAAATTTATTAAGCTAGGAATGTGTGTTTCTGTATTTTCCCTCTCTATATTCACCATTCCCTCCCTTACTTCCAAGTAGATATCCAGGCCCCTTGCATTTTTCATTTTAGATATTTTTCAGGATAGATAAAAGTAGTTGCCCGCATGATTGCAAAAAGACCTTGAATAAAAGGGGGAAAAGGTAAAGAGAAATGAGTTCACGTGGCTAAGAATCTTCAAAGAGAGTCGGGAGGTCATCCCAGAGGTAATGCTTACGCACACCTCAATAGGAGCTCATAGAACACCAAAGTGGATATCACCCCACACAGAGGGACCCCTGAGGGCTCTGGAAACCCCCAGGTCCTATATAAGTGAGGATAGTCCCAGAGATTGATGCCTAATTAGTAGGCTCTTCATTGGAATCTGTGCTCATGAGAGTGACAGAGTTGGACTCAAATAAGTCCTCCCTGTACATGGTCCATCAGTCCCTTCTATTCAAACCTATATGTGATGCTGGAGTTGTTAGGTGTGCTTCCAGAGACTGAAGCCTCTGGCCTACCTATGTGCCAGCTGTTCCTGGAATCTCGGTGGAGCTGCAACTCTTACCCTACAGCTCAATGGACTCATCCAAGTGGCCTGGCGAGGAGACGACAATGGGCAACGGCCATCCCAGGGAATGGAGAGGGCCTGCAACTGCAGGCAGGATAAACCCATCCACAGTATATACGGAATATAAGCCCTCTCTCACTTGGAGGTGGAGTGGACATCACAATCCCAGTCCCCTCAGGATTGGGGGAGGAGCTGTGGACTAGAGTGGACTTGGTGGTGTTCTGTTGTAGACATATTGTGATTCAAGCAATGGAAGAAATTGTAACAGTGAGATGGAGCCAGTGGCCACTGGACGTTTTTGGGGCAGGGAGAGGAGGGGCAGTTGAAATACAGGGGCTTTTTTGGGACTTGGGGGTTGTCCTGAGTGGCGTTGCGGTGACGGATGTAGACCATTTTCCATCAGCATATACCATGCAGAACCGTGTGGGAGAGAGTGTGGTCTATGATGTCAACTGTGGTCCATGCTCGGTAGCAAGGCCCCAGGATGTGTATATCCATTGCGGGTGTTGTGTCACACAGATGAAGGATGGTGGTGTGGGATGTTGTTGGAGGTGTGGGAGGTGGGGAACATGGGAATCCCTGTAATTTCTGAGTAATATTTAGGTAATCTTAGCACCTTTAAAAATACATGCATATATATATATATATAAAATAACATCTATGTAAACAAACGCACATATATGCATATCTATTTATATATCATTTTACAAATATTTGTATGTATTATGAAAAATTAGATTTTTACCCACAATAAAAAAAAAAAAAGTAGTTGCCCGGAGATCATTCTTTCTGACTTAAAAAACAAAACAAAACAAAACAAACACAAAAAACTAAACTCATTGAGGAGATTATGCTGGGAATATATTTGAGAGCAACACCAGTAGGGAAAGGATACAATTTCAGAAACTACAAAGAAGGTGATGGTTGAGAGGTGGGGTGAGAGTGGTGTGAGAGGGAGTAGAGAATGGACATGATAAGACTTGGAGGAGGGGAGAGAAGTCTGTGTAGTGTGTATTGTGTGTGCTGAGGGCGAGAGGCTGGCCTGGAAGAAACAGAACTGGTAGAATGGGAGGATTTTTCAGACTGCAGAAAGGGCATCTCAGCAGGCGCCTGTAAGGACTGCTGGCAATCACCAAGATTTTTCCCTGACACCATAATTCTGTGTATAATCCTGGAACTTTGTGAGAAAATCTGGGGGAAGAAATTGGTTATCTCACTCATCTGACATGGCAAGGACCCAGAATATGAATTAAACTGATTTAAAGAAAATAATAGGTAATATATCTAAACAGCAGAGCAAGTATGTTAAAATGTAACATGTTAAAATATATAAACATTTCCAATTCCCTTCAAATGAAGGGTCACTGCATAATGGTAATGGTCTGTTATAGCAACCAACTAGCGTGTATTATATAATGACTCTGATGAAATATATTCTAATGATTTCAGATTCTTCAAAAGATATGACTAAAATATATCTGAAGATCCAATGAAATAAAATAAAATACCTAGACTGTGGAGGACTGCCACATAGAGTAAATAGTTAAGATTTGGGAATTTGAATTGGCAGGATACCAGAGTCAATTAAACTTGTAAAAGTAGGTGATAATTGCGAGTGAGATAAAACACTTTTCTATATGAGAGAATGAAGAGATGATAATTAATTGTAGTAGCCATCTCCCATTCACGTCTGATGGTGGAAACTAGAATCTGGGTTAACTGGATCAGTTGAACATTTTTAAGAGAATTTAATAAGGTCTAAATCAGGTTCTTAGGAGGATGGAGAAATAAATAAAGGAGAATCCCAGATTGTTTAAGATTGTACAGAGAGATATTTCTACTCTCCAAAGATTCCAAACAAATTTCTGAATCGGAGAGCTGAATTATGTAATATATGTTTTAATTATGCTGCTTCTGGTTATTGTGAAATCTGAGGAAAGTTACTATAAATATTTCAAAGATTAATAAAGCTTGGGAAAAGGAGTGGTAATATAGTAACTAAAAACTACCATATGTTCCTCACCATCTTTTTTTTAATTGTAAAAATGATAGAGATAAAGAGGCAAAAATAACTCAGCAGTTTAAAATTATTTTGTGATATACTTAACCTATATTTCCACATAATGTCTTTTAATCTCAACATTTTAATTTAAAATGGTATACCATCTATTTATTTAATATGGAGGCAATATTTATAATTTACACATAATTTGAAAAAAAAAAGTCTCTATGATAGCACTCTGGCAAAGATTAACAGTATTCGCCTAAAATGATGCCATCTTTCAAATGATTTTTATGTATTCATACTTCACGGCTTCCATTGTTCCCCAGGAGATCCATTTCTAGTTGATTACCTCCTTTCAAAAAATGTCTTGCAATAATTCCCATAAGATCTAACCTTTCATGAACTTCAAATGTAGTTTTTGTTCTTTAATATTGCCCTTTAAAAAAGAGTTGTCTAATTCATCTTCTTCATACCAATGAAAAGCCTATTCTGCTGAGGTTTTTTTTTTTTGGCATCCTGAATACAAAATCCTAAGGACTTTCAATAAGTATAATATTAAGGATAATTATGCAAATAAGTGAGTTAAATAGCCAGTGTTCTGTTGTGATGAACTGGGCTCATGGCCTTTCTCTAAATTTGGACATATCCAGAGAATTGACAGGAAGCCTTCATCTAGAGTCTGCTTTAAGGCATGTCCTTGTGTGACAGATTGAATTGTTTACCTCAGTTTGGACATATTCTTGCTCTTGATCCACATTCTGATTAAGTTAAGTCTTAGTTAAGGTGTGGCCGACTGAATCAGGTTAGGCTTTACTCCAGATTACTGTAGTCCTTTATAAACAGAATGAAATTCAGACATAGGGAGAGAAAGCCAAGGGTGAAAAACAGAAGACAACAAAACCCGATGAGAAAAGGAGACGACATTACCATTGGGATTGCCATGTGACAGAAAAGCCAGAGACCAAGGATTGCCAGCATCCAGCACCAGAAAACCACAGTCTTTGATGAGAAAGATAGTCTTGCTGATGCCTTGATTTGGGTCTTCTCCTAGCCTCAATATCATGAAACAATACATTCAACCATTGTATAATATCTGTTTTAGCAGCTGGGAAACGAAGACACCTTGTAATATATTAAACCAAGAAAGAGTGGAAGGATGGAGGTTTAGTTCAAGTTAAAAAACATCAGTCTATCTTTAGAGGAGGCATGAATCTGGGTACTGAACTGCATCGTTCATTCTAATTGTCCTAGAGCAGTTCCTGGGAATTCATGTCTATGTACTAAGGTGAGGATTCAAAAATAAATGCCTGAACATAATCTAAAAAAGGTTTGCCATTTTGTTACTAAGTCACGAAGAAACTTTGAGATGGCTAATTGTCATGATCATTGGTAACCACAATATCAGTGATATAAGACAGTGATAAATTGACCTGCCACAAAATAAAAACATCTAAGCCCTGTAGAGGAGCTCAATAAATCAATTTTCCTAGACATTTACCTTCCAAAATGTTGTAAAATGGGGGTACAAAATGAGTTATACTTCTAAATTATTTTAACTTGTCCAGTATACACCAAGTGAATGATGCTGGACCTAGATGACTGAATAGAAGGAAAATACTAACAGTATTCCAAAAGAATCTTTCCAAGTAAGGATGAAAATATGCTCACAACTTAGTGGGCACATTAAGTACAATGGTGCATAGATTATTTCTGTTAATTAGGAGCCAGATGTCATCTAGGTATTTCTGCCAATCCAAACCTTTCTCAAAAATTTCCTTCACCATTGATCTCTTAATCTCTTCACTCACTTTCCTGGTCTTTAATTAAATCAGAACATTTGCTTGATTCTCCAGATTTCTTAAGCAGGCAATTGCTTTAATATGCATTTAAAGAATTGAGCTCATATTCAGCTGCCTGCTAATGTTTAAATTATGTTTGAAAACAGGTACCCCCTCTTTCCATAGATCCTCCCTGGTCTTAAATCCTCAGTCACAGCTCACAAAATGCCTTGTACTCTTTCATATGCATCTGCAACTCTTCAGGACTCTAAATACAAGTGCTCTTGCTTTGTACAGGATCAAAAGGAGGTATGTTGTTTCAAGTCTTCAGTGGGACCTAACTCTGAATATCTTGCTTTAGCAAAATCCATTGATGAAACATAAAATTGAACGGATATAAAATGGAATCCCTGGATTATATGCTAAATGTTTCTATGTACTCACATAAGCCTGCTACTTTAAGACCTTTAGCTTCAGAATCTTTCACTGGTAATTCTAATTTGAGAAATGTTCTAACTTCTTCCCACCCCCACTTTAAACCTTAAACTGTATAATAATGAAGTAAATTGTAATTCTTATGTGTAATTACACCCAATTTTTTGCATAAAGCATTTTATTTTGAAAAGATTTTCTTTAGTAGAACTCTAAGAAAATGCACATTTAGTACTACACCTAATTCAACAAAAAATTAAAGACCTTTTTTATATCTTTAAAATGCTTTAAAATTATAAACCATGATATACATGTCTATGTGTATATTTATGTGTTTATTTCCTGCTTTATCACTATTCTCTTCCACACTCCAATAACTTTGCATATGCTTTTTTATTTGTGCTCTCCTCAAATTTCCAGTAGCTCCTCCCTTTCCTCACCTTCAGTTGATTTTTTCATTTATCATTTCACTGAAAACATTCTCATTTTGTCATAACCAACATTATAAATCATCCATCCTGAGTCCACTCCTCCCAGTAGAAATGACCATGGGGCCTCCTGGGAGATCTCCTTTCCCCAGTAGGGGCAACTAACACATTTCCAAGACCCAGAACACAATGTTTTCTCTGTAATTGCTCTCAAATTAAACAAAAAAGTTGTGACAAAAGCAAGGGCTATTATTGGCATATAGCACAATATCAATTTTAAGTGGATGGTACAATTTCCTCAAATATGATAACTTACCTAATTCCACTTTTATCCCAAGTATAAACCTACAGTCAGAAACCCACTTTATTTACTCCACAGCACCCTGTATCTCATGTTTTTTTTAAAAAAATAATTATCCTACTTCCAATACATATTCTTCTCCAATAAGTTATAAGCCTGTTGAGGACAGGGGTGATGACTCTCTAGTTCACTATGTATCCTCAACACCTAAGACAGAGCCTGGTACATATCAGTAATTATCTGTGGAATGACAGTGTATGCAAGAACAGAAGAGAGCAAGGTGGTGGGAGGGAGGAAGAGAGGCTGAGAAGTAAGGAGGCTGGGAGGGAGAAAAGAAAGAAGGAAAGAAAGAAGTCTTTTCCCCAGAGCATAGAGAAAGTTCCATTTCTTTCTCAGAATCGGCAATTGAGAGGATGTTTCTTACCTGATATTTTACATAAATACCTCTATTAAAATAACTATTTATCACAATTTATTTTTACACATTCTAAATATCTAGTAAAAATTCTACATTACAGAGGATGATTCCATTTCATCATATTAGTGCATAGAAAACAAACATGCTAAATTATTTACTTGAGAATTAAAGAAAACATTCAGCCAGATGTTAATCTTTTTTTCTTCCTGATTGTTATTTCCCAAATCTTAAGAAACATCTCCAAGGATATAATGCCTTAATAAACATGAGAAGCTTCCCAAGTGGTATTTAATTACTCTGCAAAAAATTGTTCAGAATAAGTACCTAATGGAGAAATATCACTTGGATAATTAAATTTCTCAGAACCATAAATATAATCCCATCTAATAAAGTGCTTTCAGATATTTTAGTTAAACTGTCTGATAAAGAGTTAGTGTATAGTACATCTAGGGCTATGAAGGAAACTTACCTTAACAAACTATTGGAGAATCTGCCATGCTTGGTATTCTCAGAGGCCCCAGCCCACCCCAGCTGGCTTGCATCCTCAGCCAGTGAGGCATATTCTTGGCATCCTTATTTGGAACTTAGAATACAATTTCACCATACAAAATTTTTTCTAACAGATGCTCTCGAATAGTAAAAAATCATTCATTGATATTATATTTCTTATATTTTAAGGATTAAATTAAGCATCTGTAGCCAAACTTCAATGCACTAATCATCTATTTTGAGAAATGGATTCAAAGTACCAAAGATCAAATTTACAAAATGAATTTTTGGCAGGAAAATGGCTAGTTATCTCTATAATTTCTTAAAATATATTTTTTCATACTTTGCTTTTGGAAGAGTAGTTAAACCCAGGCATGTACTGCTGCTTCAAAGAAGACCCTAACTCTCTCAGTGATTTTTGGCATGGCTTTGCAATATTCTAAGCCAGTTTTCAAAGCCTCAAACAAGTATACATGTCTATGCTTAGGCAGACTTAACTTAGATCCCTTAAACTTGTCAGACTTTTCTCCTGCTCAGGGTAAAACTCTTCTGGACTCTCCCTCCTTAGCTATGCTGTCAATTCCCTGTGGAACAACTAGCTGCTTTAATGGCTGCTTAACCAGGCAGGTTTTAGGAAATGTGTTCTCAGCATTATGAGCTTGTTTCTGGCACTCTGTCTTTCCTTTACCTCTCGCTTTTTGTGGTCCTGTTTGATACAACCCACTCTCCAACAATCAATGGGCAATCTATCTTACATGTAGTTCTGTGGAAAAGGGGCCTAAAGAATGAATGTGCTGATTTACCCTTCCCTTTGGGAACATTAAGCAGTTTTTCAGCTGTGCTACACAGAAATAGATAACTCCCTGGTAGCTTTTGTTCAAGCATTGCTTACTTAAATAAAATGATACCATAGCTGAAACAGATGTTGCAAGTTGAAAATAAAGTTAATGACACGATGGCTTTTTTTATATTTTCAATTGTAAAACAGTAAATAACATTTCTAATAAAATTACTATGGAAAAAGCTAATTTTTCATTAAAATTTAATCTTTTAAGAAGGAAAAATATATCTAATCAGAAGTCATATTAGATTACCATTGTTTATGCAATATCCATAATATTTGTACTTTATGTCCATTGTACTTTCTCACATATTCTTAACAGAAATATGATCTAGAAATTCTGATAGAACTTTTGTTAAAATAATATAAATTCCCTTATAAATATATTATTAGAAATACTTCATATTAATAATAAAAATATATTTGCAATAGTCTTATTTTAATATACTTGGAATAACTGTTCTGAATATACTTGGAATAACTGTTCTGAATACTTGGAATAACTGTTCTCTGATGTCTCCAATTAGGGAAAATGAAATTGTTTGCAGGTGCTTGAATGTGTAACTCTCAAAATTTTCCCTCCCACCCACCCCCCAACCAGTATTGCATCAACCTCATGGTCCCTAGAGGCAGTGTGATATATTGAAAAGACCTTAACTGGGTAATGCCCTGGCTTTGTCGCTAGCCATTTGTGTAACTAGACAAATTATTTAAACCTTCTAAACCTTAATGTCCTTATCTACAACATAATCTTAATGGTACATCACAGAGTGATTGAGAGGCATCATTGAAACAGCCAGTACTAATTATGCCTTAAATTGATTATTATGTAATATATACTCCCATTCCTGCTGAATTCTTTTACTCATTCATTTGCAAGCAAGGTACAATGTTTTGTTAACAGTAAACTGCAAGCCAAGGTGGTTCCAATTATGTATGTTTATTACATTA